>JAVFBX010241260.1:0-19941 GCA_034783855.1 Mopalia kennerleyi | reverse complement strand
ATCAATCAATCAATCAATCAATCAATCAATCAATCAATCAATCAATCAATCAATCAATCAATCCATCCATCCATCCACCCACCCACCCATCAATCAATCAACATCATTGGACGTTATAACATAACACCACACGGATCACAACAATTGGATAATAACCCAGTAAAGTTATATCGCTACACCAAAAGGTTAAAGAAAATTATTTCCTGACACAATACTATAAAAAAAATGCAATACCAGATTTTCAGGGCTGTGCCAATCTTTCAAAAACAAACACGAAATGGCGCCCTCTTGCATACTCATATTTGTTTGCAATACCCGATGCTGGTTTGGTTCATTCTACATCATGGTGAATATCTTGTTTGCTACATATCTATCACCTTATTTCTATACAATGCGCATGACCATTACATTATCTCCTGATTGATTCGTGTTTTAACGTCGTACTCCAGGGTATTTCACTTATATGACGACGGATTGTCCACTTTACACTATGCCTTTCCTTGTTACGGTGGAAAACCGGGAGGAAACCTCGTAAAAAAACATCCCCGTGATTGGCGGATCCGACAAGCCGACAAGGTGTGACTCGATGGTCGGCAGGCGGACTCGATCCGGTAAATGGAACATCAAAGCAGGATTAGTAGGCGAACACGCTACCACTAAGCCACGTGATGTCTCTAAGTTACCACTCACAACTCGGAATTAAGATCTTTTAAAAAAATGTCGCTGGGTTTGTTTACCAAACATGTGACGACTCAGGGATGTTGAGATAGTTTTTTGTATGTGTTAGATATATATAAATATAACATCACAGCTATATGACAGAATTGACTCAATCTTTTTGATTTTAAAATGCTCTACAAAACATTGAACAAAATATCACTTGTATGCTGTCCAAATTCTACCACGAGTTATTCATGTACAGTATATATTTCACCGCGCACCAGAAAACTAGAATAAATTCAGTTAAGCAATATAAAAGATAGTTAGGATATAAACTATTCCCCATTGATACGTTGTGAACAAATACATGCAATGTAAAGTAAATATATATAATATATATATATACTTGGCATATATAGTTGTACGGCTTTTCGTTCTATTTGAATAAATTACCAAAAAGTTGCTTGTGTCTGTAAACTGTGAAGTGAAGAAATTATCAGTTCTTCAGAAATATTGTCTACGGTTTACTTTCTCCCTCAACCTCATCGAAGAATTAAAAATAATTAGTTAGTACCTTACACTTAATGTTAGCATCACGTAGAATGTGTAGGGCCCGTTATCTCCGTTTGCGTCCTTCCACATTGTTCGTTAGGTTTGAGGTGCAAAATCATATTGCGTTCAGGTCCAATACGCAGGGGGGAAAGGGGGGGGGGGGGTGACGAGCAGGGACGGTGCCACGCGGTCCAGTAGTTAAAGGTGCCCACAAGATGAACCTTGAGCAAGGCAAACAATATCAAATGTGTGCTTTCGTGGTTATGTAAATGGCAATATCGTGTGTTGGATGTCGTGTGTAAAATTCTTCGTACCGTAGTAGACCCAGGTTTCAGGAATAGGCCCACTAATAACTTTCATACGGACCTTGATGATCTATAATAACTTGTCTGTTACGATGCCCTAGGCCCAAGCGTTCTTTTGACGGCCCTGGTTGCGTTCAGGGGGATTATGTAACATCAACGAATCCTATCACGATATGGAAATAGTGTCATTAAGTACACGCTATCATAGGCGAGTAACTGTGGCTATCTTAAATTTCCATCAGTCCAAAATGCACTCTTTAAATTTTACGCGTCGAAAATTGAGTTTGCGATTGTCATCAGACAAGGAGATTCCAATCACTCGTAATACTGAATAACGTACCCATGGGCTGGTTTGTTTCAGTAAAACGAAACAGCATTCCTGTGTTCATTCCCGTCCAGCAGAGCTTAAGTGAAGAGGAATCGCCATAAAAACGCGGCTCATTTATTCACCAGAATATTGCCTAGATTGCTATAGACGTCACGGGAGGGTATTTTCATGTAGTCAGCTTATACAATAATACATCAGTGTTGATTGCTTCCCAAAACAAACCTCTGTTGTCTAAGCGTTTGTAAGTCCAATTGCACACTTGTAATGCATACTTTTTGTTGGTTTGGGAAAGAAAAACAATGATGCCGTCATTGATGTCGACAACAATGCAGTATAACAGAAGATATTAATCAATGAGGCGTCAAATGCAGACGACTTAAACATACGTCAGCTTTATTTCTACGTAAGAAAGGCGATACGCCCAGAATGTTGCTAAATTCAGATAGTTATAACTGCTTGACAGTGATAGTTAAAGAGCCTCTGTTAGAACTCTTCATTGGTAACAGTTGAATTTGATTCCAAATAAATGCTGACTGAAAATCAAACAAGCCCAGCAAAACATGTAAACCCTGGTAGCCATAATATCCCCTCGTATTATCTTTTCTCCTGTTTTGACCAAAACCCATATTATAAAGTCAAAAATACATGATATTTGCAGATATTTGACCAATGTGAAGGGCGTTTTAATATACTTTTTTTTGCAACTTGATACAGATAGTACAATGATAACATTGATGGTCTTTGGTATTCATTGTGACGTACACATTTGTGCTATACGCTGACCACAATGCAAGATCCACGATTTTGTTTTGTTAACAAATTGCGCTTTAAATTTATATGTACGCAATTCACTGTGCCCTTCTGTTTTCAAATTGATGCTATGAAGTTTAGTATATCTAAAGACATCATATTTGTCCTCTCCTCACTATGTAAAACCGTACCCTCTCTATGTAAAACCGTACCCTCACTATGTAAAACCGTACCCTCACTATGTAAAACCGTACCCTCTCTATGTAAAACCGTACCCTCTCTATGTAAAACCGTACCCTCACTATGTAAAACCGTACCCTCTCTATATAAAATCGTACCCTCTCTATGTAAAATCGTACCCTCTCTATGTAAAAGCGTATCCGGTGAATCGCTGCGCGCAATGGCATCACAAACTGGCAAATCAGTCAAACTACCTTACAACCCTTCCATTGTTTGATGTCGACCTGATTTACACGTTGTTTATGAGACCACATTGGTTAATATGCCTGAGACATTTGCCATATTCACTGATGTATCTAACAATCTTTACTGACATAATGTTATTGAGAATAGTCAAATTGTTTCGAAAAACGATTTATATCAGGGCATTATTTCAATTTATTGTAGCATATATTGAAGCTTCACCCAACTGACATGAAAAACAGGCAAACTACGTAAATTCAGATACATGCCTATGTAAAAAGGACATGACAATATATTGTTTGTGATGAGATCATCTTCTTGAGTAATTTTCTTGTGCATACATTATTCGATTATTCTTTTCAATGACAATATATGCATGCTGCTCTGTGAGGTAAAACTCAGAAACAACAACAACAAAGAAAACGAAAGGAAAAAAACTACAAAAAACCCAACAAGAAACCTATCCCATACTATCCATTTCTTCGTTTGTTGTCCACACATCATCACCACTTCCAATACCTATATATTCAATCTATTGTTTCATGTAATTATCACGTGCTTTAACCACAGGTCATGTTCATCCATTTACAGAACGTTCTAGCCACCCTAGTTAATGCTGCGATTCACACGGTTTATTTGCACCACCCTCTCTTTTAGACGGTGAATATTCCCCAATACATATTACTATATGCTCCATTAAGTAGAGAGACGGTTGCTCTCGAGAATCGCTTCGGCGCCTTGGAAGGGAAGGAGGTAGAAATCGAACCTCCTCCCTCTACGGTGGCTATCAAACCACCAACCTCGCCTCTTCTGAAATTCGATTACGATAAACATTTTGAGTTGTATCTCAAAGCTGATTATTCACAGCCACATCCGGACTTGCTTTGACAACATTGCTGGCGATGTTGTCACCAAGTTTCTTAATGTGTGTATCATACAATCTAATTTGTACGAATCATTGTAAATTATCAAAATTGACAGAATTTTAAACACGATATTTACAATTTTAGGTCCCAAATTTGAACTATGTAATATAAACACATAAATTAAGAGTTTTATCGCTTATGGTTGTCATATTCAGTTCATTTCATTTCTCTTTTTGATGTTAACGCTGAGTGCAATCATCTTTAAATATAGATAAACAAATAAATCAAGTATAAACTGGTTCACGCCATTCAATATTTCGGTTTAGTATAAAACCATTGTGAAAAAGAACCATGTGCATGTTATATAGATTTCGTAAGTAAACTCATCAGTGGGAATAATGCTATACTTTCCATTACTTAACGTTTTTTAATCAATTATTTACGAAATAACAGAGCCTCAAACTCATGGAAATAAATACTGTTATATATCTGTATTCATTGTGTTAATACGGTTCTTCAGTGATGGTGCTGGTAGAACCCTTTATGTGTCTGTAGGCAACCCTCACAGCAACTGTTCCAAATATTTATCCCTTTCTTTTTATACCAAAGAACCGTTTTTGTCATGTTTCCATATAGATGGTTCCATCTTTTCTAAAGAATCGTCGTTATGGTTCCATACAGATGCGTTGATTCTATGAGATCTATGAAACAGTCTGCATATGCGATGTGCATAATACGTGTATCAAATCTATACGAATATATAAAGTTAAGTGATAAGAGAGGGTTTTACACAATTATATTATTAAATCGATATGGTGTGGTGTATTATCAGCTAACGATGTAACTCAGTGACTATCCTATGACAAGCAGAGTTTTTATTATAGGTAATTAAGGCACACGTTTCAAAGATTCGATATTCACGACAGCTTATCTTTAGAACAATCGTATCATAACTGACTCATAATGCTTATAACTCTGCCGGATGTCACACAACAAATCAAGGCGCATGTGAGAAAAGGTATAATATTGCTCGTCAGCTGAAGCCATCCATTTCCACTGATAGGTCAGCTATTACCTAACAATGTCTAAGCCAATTGAGAAGGCGTTTGCACATCAATATAAACATGACTGGTTGGGAAATAATCCACTATGGGTTCACTTCTATTGATACAATACGGCAATTGGTTGGCTTAATAAATTTGTATCACGACGGAAAATAAAAATTGGAAATAAAAGCTTTTTGCGCATGTCTGGACAATGTACGATGTTTTTGGTGAATATCCTTTAAAATCTTTACCAAAAAACAATTTATGAACCAATATGGATTCTTCAAAATTCGGGCTTAAGTTTAATTGTATGTGGTGTGTTGAATAACCATAACAAATAATCGGAGATTTTCTTGGACAAAATAATCAATGTGGGCAATTTTACCCAATATACATTCAACCAATGTTACAGCTTTTCTTCAAGGTGGTCAATAACTTCGTATCTTATTAACAAAGTGTTGGCATTTATTGACGATATTAAAGGCACTCACCTAACAACCGCAGACAATTTTACGCTTTTCCCCCAGATTTTTACACCACGTGCTACTAAACACATTATTCTTATCCTGCTGCGTTTTCCTATTCACCGGTTCCGTGTAATGTAATTGTCTATACAACCAAGGCAAAGTTATCTTTTCCCTTATTATCGATCCGCCGACTAGAAATCAATTAATTATGCAGCGCAAAGAATAACATGTATCCAACAAGCGTCCATTGTTTTAATGGTAATTTTTTGTAGTCTGTATTCGTTTAATAAGCGAACGATTTCAACATAAGAAGCTAACTTAGATGTGAAGTGCGGGTATAGAATATTCTTTAAAACGTAATCTAACTTCTGTGTCAGATTTTCCGAAATTATAGAGGGTGTCAAAAAATGTTCTTTTGTGGTAGAGTTGCTTTCAATTACGCTCTATATTATGTTCCCTTTGGTAAATTAAGTGTTACATCAGAACGGATTTTTAGTATTCTAATTTTTATATTAATGTCCATTAGTACATTTAATAAATGACACTTCCACATATTTATATAATCAAATGACTCTACTGAAGAGCAGTGGTTAACAACAATGATGCGCTCGAGTAAGGCAGCTGATAATAAGACTTGTCTGTATAGAGGTAGTAAAACCAAGGGCACTGGCCGAGATTTTATCGCACAATAGACCTAAATAAGTGTATTCGCTTTGTTAAAGCTTTCCAGATCTCTGTGCCATAATATAAGTGCAACATTTAAGTAGCTTCTGAATTGTGAATGGGGTTAGGCGTAAAGATGATATGTAAAGATGATGGGATTGAGCGCATATAAAAGGGCTTGCCTTGTATGTGACTAAGTTGTAAACAAGATTGTGCAAGAATGGAAAGAGTGGCGCAAATCGTTCAAATAATGGAGCCGGCATGAATGTAAATAACAGGGAATGAATGGGAAGACGGTGTTGCCGAGAAACTAAGTTACTCAAAGATGTGGTGCTTACAAGTATGTTTGATGCATTGATTTCGCAACATCGCTGATCGACGAAGATTTACTTAATTCGTGCTTGTTTATTATTCGACCTTGCTAATGGAATAATCCCATAGACCCTATAAATTTCAAAACACGATTCTTTTCAGCATCTGTCGTTAACAGAACTCGAGGCGAGCACAATACAGCATTCACTTCTCATAAAACTTAAATAGAGGAAAAGATCGTGACGCACCCGGATATCAGAAATCATTAGCTAAATGGATCACTTTTCAAATATATGTAACTCGCCATAGAGACCACTAAAGTGCATCTATCCATCAACAACACTACTTTTATGATGCAGTTGAAATTGGCAAATGTTCATTTGGCTTTGTTTCCTGTGTTTAAAGTACACACATGTCTGAAAAGAGTAACTAGCTATAGTGTTGACACAAAACCATCTGTACGCTTGTGTTTTGAAGACGACACTGTTACGTCCTGTTCATCTGACCACACTCATATAAATAATGGTTCTTTGAAGGTTCTTTAGAACAGAGGGAACCATCTGTATGGTAACATAACGGCGAAAACGATTCTTTGATATAATAAGAAAGGTAAAAATACTTGGAACAGTTGCTGTGAGGGTGCCAAAGAGAACCATAAAGGGTTCCACCAGAGATATGATTGAAGAACCTTAAATGATTGCAATAGAGCCATATTTATAGAGCGGAAAACTTAAAGCACAATTTATCCAGCAAATATATAACCATTTTAACTAACAAGGACCCTTGTGTGTGAAAAAAAATATATGATTATTTTAATGTTGGCAAGGTGTAAATATGGATGGAATTTAATTATGTTTTTAAGGTTAATTATTTGATCAGCCTCAGTCAGTTTACATTCTTAGTTGTTAAAGCTGATTCTTTTTGATTGGTTTCCACCTCGTCCTTATAATAAAATTAACTTAAAGATACTTTGGCCGTGTACCTTCAAAGAATATTTTGGCTTATTCTGTCGTGCCACTCCGTATAGCATTGAACCTTTTGGCACAAGTCCGACGTATTCGCTACTGTTTGCTAGCGCTGGAGTATAAGTAACAGATGCTGCGTGTTTGTGACAAACGTTTTGGAGCAAAGATCTGGTCGGAAATCTAAATGAGCCAAATGCGATCAGTACATAAACAGATAGCATATTGTATTCTTATACCTTCACATAACATTGTTCACACTTATTCGGGGCGGTTTGAGGAGAATCCCTTGTTGCCTTGGTGGTTTCAGGGCTAAAGGGCAACATGTAGAGGATCTGTTACTCCGGTCTTTGCTTGCTGTCAGTAGAGTTTACAGAGATTTCCTTCACCCATTAGGCTGACACGCCGCCAAAGGAGTGAGATAATAAGTAGTAAGTATAAAGTTAAAACAGAATCAAACAAACCAAATAAACATAATTATGTAGATTAACGTAATGTTTAAGATGT
Source organism: Mopalia kennerleyi (assembly GCA_034783855.1). Taxonomy (NCBI): domain Eukaryota; kingdom Metazoa; phylum Mollusca; class Polyplacophora; order Chitonida; family Mopaliidae; genus Mopalia; species Mopalia kennerleyi. The sequence continues at coordinate 12,100 of JAVFBX010241260.1, read as the reverse complement.
TTGTTTTTGCGTTACTTTTAAAGAAAAAAAAACTATGAGGCGAAAATGCAAAACACCCCAGTTGAGTCAATATATTAAAATGTTAATATATAGAATATTAATTCTTATACAAAACACACAGACGCTGGTATAAAATGTTAACAATATACGCACGAATTGAATAAGTTATACCATGAACTATGTTGAAGTAAGTTATATCATAAACTAATATTTTAATATTTTATACCGTGAACTGTGTTGATGTCAATTATACCTCGAATTGTATTGAAGAATGTTGCACCGTTCAAGTAAGTTATACCGTGAACAGTGTTGAAGTATTTTGCACCGTGAACTGTGTTGAAATGAATTTATACCTCGAACTGTGTTGAAGTATGTTGTACCGTGAACTGTGTTGATGTCAATTATACCTCGAATTGTGTTAAAGTATGTTGCACCGTGAACTGTGTTGAAATGAATTATACCTCGAACTGTGTTCAAGTAAGTTATACCGTGAACAGTGTTGAAGTATTTTGCACCGTGAACTGTGTTGAAATGAATTATACCTCGAACTGTGTTGAAGTATGTTGTACCGTGAACTGTGTTGAAGTAAGTTATACCGTGAACAGTGTTGAAGTATGTTGTTCCATGAACTGTGTTGAAATGAATTATCCCTCGAATTCTGTTGAAGTATGTTGAACCGTGAACTGTGCTGAAGTATTTTGTACAGTGAACTGTTGTGATGTCTATTACACATTTGTTTCGAAAGAACACATTAATCAATATGCCTATAAAATAACTCATTAAATGAATGATTTGAAAAATGATGATGTGCAGAAGAAGTAGGAAATATTTGTTGTGAAGGCGAAGTTAGAACAATATATTACTAATTACTAATCCACCCAGTGTTGCAACTGCTGTCCAAATCATATTAAACATTGTCTGATCTAGAGATTTAAATTTGGCTAAGTATTGCTTAACTTTGATAAATACTTAAGTAGCTTTATGAATACGGTCCCGGTTTTATAAGTCGATAAAATCTTCAGTATTAGCAGAAGTAGTTTGTCGTTAATGGACTACTGGTATTATCCCTGTCTATCTACCATTGATAGGCTCTTTATTTACTGGCCGCCGTTTATATATGTCACTCCAATGTCAGTCTGGTCTGCTTGGTTAGAGATTCCATGCCAATTTTGGCGTTAAGATTAAATCATGAAAACGTCTGTGCTTTTTTTACAATCACTTGGCAGTTCACCTTACAGCTATAAACGTGTCAATGATGCACAACGTCCGCCAAGTACCATCTGTCTTATCTTGTGGATTGTTCATTGGGCCACTTAATGCCAGCGTGTGCCGTCAATGTCTAGCTCGACTCCGTAGACAAAACCAATATATACACCGCAAAAGTGTAATTTCAAACTAAATATTAAACTATTAGTGTAATAAAAATACATCACTAGAGATTTTAATCTCAAGTAATTAGAATTTGAACCAATTGATTTTGTTAATTTTCTCTGATTTGGTATTGTGTAAAATTGTGTTGTGTAAAAGTAAACTCGAACTGTTGTTTTTAATCAGTCGGCTCAAATTTCCTTTCAACACTTGCTAATTCTCGAAAGTAGCATACAATGTGTCATATTAAACAGATAAATATTTACAAAAATACATTGTCGTTGGTAAATGATATTGACCTTCTGTGAATTGCAGTCCGAGTTCGCGAGATTCTGAATACGTTAATCCTCTTATCTATATTCTCACAAACAATTATTGTATATCGAGATGAGATGGTAGGACGTGGACGTATACCTTACTTCGGCTCTGTGTTCTTTGCCTTTAAGTCTCTGGATAATGTTCCAAACCTTGGTGTTTTAAACGTGATGTCTGGCACAAAGTCGCACCATCGGTTGTTTCGCTAGGTTTTAATACTGTCCCTAGTTCTGGCTGCAGTGGTGGACACGCCCCAAACTACATGGAAAAGATGATGCTGATTAAAATGAGCAACGTTTTTTGTTGCTTTATGGCGTTCTGGAAATCGTTGTCATTGCAGGGTCTATCTTCTTTCAGAGGCTATTCTCGGATTTTGGTTTTGGACTACCGGCTTGTCGACGTCTTTCGGATGGTTCTGTGTGCAACAGATATCATGCAAGTTAAACTTCCATAGGATTTTCTGCTGCTGACATGTAATTGTGTCGAGCTCGTTCTCACAGAGTATTTTGAATGCGTTCATTGCAAACAAAAATTAAAAACAAATTTCCACCTTGGCACTCTCCCTAACGAAGTGGACAAACGGTGCGCAAAATTGATTAGAAAACGTGCATTTTCAAAACAATCTTTCAAAAGCCATCCATCTGTGTCTTTAAAAACAATTACACAAGTGGGCGCAGTGACGTAAAAGTCATTAAAACAGTGTGACGGAAGTAACCATTGCCTTATAAATTATTGTGGGCAATGAACTTCTCCAACAAAGCAAAGAGTTTTATGCAGTTGTTCTATTTGATTTTTTATTTATCTGAATTTGAAGAATTAGGTGGAATATTGATTCGTTAAAAGCAAGCAGGAATGACTAGAGCCAGTGGCTCCGCTTCAATTATATGACCATGGAGGAGCTACCAATTTATATGACCATGTCGTCGTTAAAATGTTGTTAACTGCCCGTGGGTTAACTATCTTGTGCTAGTCTATTTGATGCGTTGATTGTGATTTTTCTTCCTACTGCAGAAAGCTTGTAAGGGTCTTCAGGCCATGTGAGACGAGCTACGTTCCGACAGAGTTTGATACAAACTGATAAACACGGAGAAGCAATAAACCTGACTTTCAGATTGAAGTAGACAAACATACCTCTAAGTAACATACTAATTCGTTTCTGTTAGTTTTATATTTCTCTGTCTTTATTATGCAATGATAATCCTTTGAAGGCCAGATAGTTAGCTGTTTTGTAGCTATCTGTCTTTAACATTAACGATAACACTTTTGGTTTGTGTTCATTCCAGCCTCGTCCTTATCAACAAGTCGGGACATTTTATCAGTTCAGACTCGAAAGGAAATGTTCATTTGATCCGGCTGTCCTTGGAAGCATAGCCTGTGTAAGGTTTTGGCTAGTTGGTTTGTATCTGTTTGAATGTCATGTACCTCCTTGGGCACGAGTCAGAATAATTCGCCACTATTTGTATCGCCAGCGGAAAAATAGCACACGATGCGTGTTTGTGACAAACGTTTTGGAGGAAAAATAAAGGATCAGAAATCCAATAGGCGATCAATACATAAACCGGGTGGCTTTTGCCTTTAGCCCTTTATATACGTGTATATAAAGAGATGTAGATAGCTTTGAATTGTTTGTTCGCATTCCGCATTCCGAACAAATGGAACATTGGCACAAGTTCAATTGAGTAGAGATATACGATGTAAGTTGACAACGACAGGAGCTAAGACAATAGCAGCAGGAAACTTATCCTAGGATAAATGTCATTAGACGTTTAAAGCTTCAAATTAATGAATACTCTTGTATTCGTTATAATTCTTATAAGGCGTCATTGCACATTATTTACAGCTGCTTCTTTTTTGTTGCGATGCATTTATAAAGGCTGAAAAAAGAGCTTCACTGGCCGGATATATTGTCTGAGAGTAAAAGTTGAATATTGTTACTCAACTTTTGAAAATGGAATGTTTCTCTCATATTATTAGCCCATTATGTGCATAAGTCAAGTATCAAGCACCAGTTTTTATTAAGCCCAGGCTGAATGGGAAATGTTATTGAGATACATTATATTTGTTATTGAAATCAGGAGGTTTGTCCCTGTGAGTCTTCCTGTCGCTAATGGTCCTCACTATGCATTATGGCAGACACCAAATGAAGCCACAATAACACCAACTCGTGTTTTACTGACACTGCATTTATCTCCCCCGTCTAGAGGAAACATCTAATATATACCATAAGTGACAAGTTGACTGAACATGTAACACTTGAACCTGTTTTAAACAGGAATGAACAAGATTACTCAAATAAAAGTTGAAAACACGTTTTTCCGATATCCGTTAGGAAGACGTTTTGTGATTTTTGTGTACAAATTTTAATCTCTCCAGACAGCAGAAATAATTCAGTATGCCAGTAAGGATATCATTTGCAAAAAAAAAGAAGAAAAACAGAAAAACAACATCGCGGTAGGACTTCCCATTTCTAGCCGCTTCTTGTCATATAGCATTGATTTATGTGACCTAAGCAACTCTAATTCATTATTTCTTCCACACCCATCACTGTTAGGGTTTAAAAGGACTTCTTCCTGGAAGGACAAAGACCAACTGCAGTTATATGTTCAGCGTAAGCGAATCCTGTCCATGAAAAAGCTTCCTCGCCCTTACACTTTCCCTGAAGGAACACTTATGGATCTTTGATTCCAAGTTTGAACGAAGCGTGTACAAAAATAACCGTGATCATGTGAACAACGTCTGGTGAACAAATGAATATTACTAAGTCAGGTCCCGATTGCTCCTTAGGCAATATCATTGCATTTAGAAAAATGATTTGACTTTGGATTATTCTTTGCAAAAATACAAATATCTAAGCCTTACTATAAATATATACTTTAAATTGAAGACAATGTCGCTCCAATACGCGATAGGGTGTGCGTCGGGTTGGGCTGATCGCTCTTGATAAACGGGTTTGTAACTTATGCTTTGCTTAAATGGTGGGTAAGAATGGCAATACATTTGAATAAGGGTTTCCCCTAGCATTGTGCCGTAATTGAGATAATTTCATTTCTAATGTCATACTTCGATTCCACCGACTACTCAAGGGTTTACACTGACCACAAATATCCGTATCACATCACTACCCATAGAGGTAGTCCTCTTTAATAAATGTTAAATTTACCATTATCTAAAATTAAGCGATTAAGTAGTATATTTTGTGTTGGAAAACCGGTTTTTGGCAGCTGTCCAAATTGTTTGCTTTAACAAGGCTGGAGGTTAATTAGCACAACGGGTGTAGAATCTAGTTCAGATGACATTGACGAATTCAGCATATAAACGGTCACGACATAGATACATCAACACAGAGATAGCAATCAATGCTGTCTACGTAACATTAAGATTGCTAGTTTCATCGTGTGGAAAGGTTACCCACATACTGTTCACAGCCGCTTCTTTTATATCAAGGTAACAGCGGACGAGTGTCATAGTTGGCAAGGTATGAATGCATTTAACATACTTGCATTTCGGTCCGCGGCCAGGTTTAATTTAAACGGTATGCACCGTCAAAACATGTGGTACAAGTTAAACAAACTAGCTGAAACGGACATTGTCAAAGACGTGAAGGACGAATCTGGTCAGTACTAACGAGGTCTAGTTGAAATGGAATTAGATCTCACAGAGTCAATAATTTGTCAGAATGGTTTGCAGCGACATCAGAGCAGTCCTAGTGCCAACATTTATGGTCAGTTTTTGCAATTCGCCCTACAAGCACATGCATGTAATGCGTTAAATGCGCCCTGGCTGCTATAACACTTCTGTGTGGTTGTTACGGCAGATTTATGACTGGGGAACTCTATCGCTTAATAGCTTATGGCCAGAGTAACCAAGTTCTTGTGAACAGCAATTCCCTAGTCAATCAGGACAAGTTAGTGGGTTGCGATAAAATCCCCGGTTTGTATTATGTAAAATCGTTACCATGCAATGACATCGGCTTGTAAATGAAGCTTTTAAACATTTGTCTTTAATACCTCGTTAACATATAATCTGTAGTTGGGAATGGGGTGGAGTTTTACATTGATGGCGCCTCCAGGTTCTTGGTCACAAAAGGTATACTCACAATAATTGAGCATCGTTTTGTTAAAAAACACATGGAAATACCACCAGAACAATATAAACACTCAGTTCATAGGCATGCTACTCATTAGCTATTAAACATGTATAAGAACTGTGTGTAACTTCTCCTTTCTAAATTTTCTTGTAGAAGGTGCATGGGTTTAAAGTGTTGTATCAACTAAGTGTCTTAAGCCCAGCCTCAATTATTAATAACAGACTGTATAAATCAGCTCGACCTGTGAATACAACCAATGGAGTCCTGGACTATCCATGGGTTTCAGTTATCATCAGTTCGTTTGCCCGGTAGAAGTAGATATTAAATTGGAATGGGCATGCCATCAGCTGAATCCATGTTAGAAACTCTTTTAGTTTAGCAGTTGATTTAAGTTGACGCAATGTCGGCGATTAGAAGGCGTTTTATCCGCTCACACACTACGTCCAATACTGGAGTGTGCAGAAACCATGCAGAACACAACCTTATTTTATATAGAGAGGCAGCCGAATATATAATTCCATATATGATTAGACAAAACTTTACAATACCATTTAAAGTTGTCAAAGCATTGTAACGCGCTAAAACAAAACAAACACAAATATAATATAAAAACAATATACTGGTTGATTCTCAATCACTAAACCAGTTAAGTGTGTGAACAACAGAACACTGTAGGGGCACATTTGCATGTAACAAGGAACACATACATGTTAACGTTAAGAAATTATTTGAATATGTAAATCTGCAATCAAAATGTAAATGCTATATACATAATGATATTAATTGCCTTTGGACATTTAGATTATATTCAACCTGGGATTAGAATACATGTCTATACTAATCCCAGATACAACTAACATGTTGTCCTTTTTTCAGGTACATTTTGTGTCTAGTATACCACGTACACGTACGTACCTAAATTGTTAATTCAAACGTATATTCTGAACAACATCGTGTCTGAAAAAACTACAGCCTTAGTTCCTGATGTAGAAAATATAGTCCCACAAGACTTGACCCAAACCGACTTGTTATTCTTAGGCTTTCCAAAGTGTTATTAGAAGTTCATATTTTATAGCAGACTGACCTGTGGTCGGGAAACAGAGGCTATGACAATTGTGTTTAATCCTGTATGGTTAACCATTAATCATCATAACAACGAGCAATGAAATGGCGAAGATATGTACATCAGAATACGTTGTGCGTCCTGATAAATGACACCGATCCAGAAGCCTGTGAATAGCCCTACGCTGATACGTCTTTCTGGTAGAAAGCTATTCAACAGCCCATCCATCTTTTAACCAAAATCTAACTGTATGGACTCAACTAGCAACGTTTAGCTATGATTGCAAAACCATTTGGAATGGAGAAAATCGGCTGTGTTCGTCTTTAAAAGTACCATATAGGTATAATCCTGAATGTCGTCGGATTAGTTTATAAACTTGGCTATTGAAGACAATAGCCATACAACATACAACATGCAACACGTTCTAAGAGGTGCCATTCTCCGTTTTAATCACTGTTTTGTTGGCTTGATTGGAATTTGACGTCGTACTCAATAGTATGTCGCTTTTATACATTCCTTTCATTGTTTATTAAACACAGCCAAGTCATCAAGCTGCCACTAAGAAGTTACCAACGGTTGCAAATGAACAACACTGGTAGCGGCGATTAAAAAAAAGTTGTTCATAGAAAGTCCATCGCTTGCAAACTGTAATCGTAATATGAACCTTCTCTATCATTAGACCGTTGTCAGAGTCACGATTCTAATTTTTTAAATATTAAGGAAACCTCGAAAGGCTATCGACGAAGCCGGTTCATGGACAGTCAAACTATTCACATTCAGCGAACGTAAACCACTTCGCTTGATGTTCGCGATTATGACCAATCGCCTCACACCCCACACACCAACCTCCGGTTTTGCCACTTCATGCCAACTTCCAATCGAATTAAGTGTTTTGAATTGAGCACATATTTATATTTTTATTATTTTTGCTTTTTGTGGACAAGACTTTCTTATTTTGAACATATTCTAATTCAGAAAATATTAGCAGGTGAAACCTATCCAGGGATCAATCATCGACGCCCAGTAAGGCACCGAGTTGTAAGCAGTAAATGCCGTCGACCTAGACAACTCAGCAACCCCACCTTCGTTTTGGGGTTTAACATCGTCTTCACTGGAATAATGACATTTATTCCGTTGCTTGAGATTGCCTTAACCAGGATTCTAACACATGTAGTATGATCTTTTAACACTCTGTCCTCATTTGCTTTCATTCTTTTCAACACTAATCTGTTTTCATATAGATATATAAGGCTAGCTTTATGTTCTGCCCGTTCCATATGTGTAATGTTACAAGCAAAATAAATAAACTGCCATAAATGCAAGATGTTATACCCTCTGGAAATTACATTCAACTTCGTCGGCAACCATAAATCGTTAAGTGACATACCATATAAACTTGCTATCATTTCACCCGTCACTTGAACTCTCATTTTCAGAAATGTTTTCGAAAACCAATACTTAATTAAGTTTGGTTCAGTAAATGAAATCCCTAATATTCTGATGTTAACAACCCGAACAAGTGGCCCAAGTGTTTTAGCAGTTCCAAGCTGGATCGGGGGGTTTTAATGGGATATTATTTTATTTCTTTTCTAGGGGGTTTCTTATTGGGCTCGTTTGTTCCACCAGTATTCTTCCACTCAACACAGGGTACCATTTCTGTATTCTCTGCCACAAGGTCGTACTCGTTATATAATCCACTTGTTATGTCTGCAAGCGAAATGAACACACAATAATTAGACTTTCATAAAAACAGGTTGGCTTCGTCAGCTAAATTGAATTTAACCATCATCCCTCTATTTCCAATACAATGTATCTATTTCACAATGGAGCCAGCTGACAGTGATTCTTCTCTATGGTGTTACTGGAGTAACTAATGACTTACTTCTTTATCTTTCTACACCAATAAGCACTCTCACGAAATCGAATACGTTTTTTTTTATCTGCTAAGTGTTTTAATGACAGGGGGAGCTGCCAATAATCTGTGTTGCGACTACAATATAGCTTAAGACGACTAGAACTGTTTGGTGAAACAAATGTCCACGGTGAATCAAACTTTTATCTCAGATATTAAAAGAGTCTTTTTTCATAATTAGATGGTCGATAGGGTTATAGATTTACTAAATGTCGGAATAAAACTATTCGTAAATTTATTAGTTACTGTTTTGGTGTATATTATATGTATATATAAATTATATCATTTAATAGTTTTGCTCATTAGAAAAAAAAATAATCATAAACCGTCTTTAAGACAAAGATAACTCTTTTGAAATTGCTTATGCAAAAAGAGCGGCCATGTACAACGCAGAATAAGTGCATGAAAGAAAAAAATCCATATTAATATATTAAAATTTAGCCTATAACGCCAAGACTATACAGATATTTAATTTTGATGGCGTCCAGTGATTGTGATGTTTTTGTCCTGTCGTTGTTTGTTTTAAGTGGTGGGGATCTCCTTCACCGCCTATTGGGCTGGCACGCCGCTATGTGAGGGAAATAACCTTATGTACGGTGTTAAACTCCAATCAAAGAAACAATCGTTGTCTGACAATTTTTTTTACCGATTTGTATCAATATTATGATATTGATGCAAATGGAATTATTGAATTTAAAGATGTGTTCTTATTTAGACTTGAAATGAAATCGCGTAGTGGTGTGACCATATTATGATTTGTTAATTAGCCGATTGATTGATTGATTGTCGTTTTACGCCGTGTTTTTCAAACAAACTACCCTTAGTCAGAAGGCTTGATTAACTGAAGGTAACTCGTTATAAGCTAGAAGTTGGAAGAGACTCCTACGCCTCGAATAGTAGTAACATTTCATTGCTGAAGCACAATTCAGACTGCATGTACTTTTATTCTCCAGCGTGGAAAAAAAATCTCAAATTATTTATGGCGACTCGACCCCAGATGTTTCCGACAGCTATATCCGGATCGGATCTCACTTTTACGTCTACGGCTTATCGCTGACGTCGTGGTTATAAAACGCTGTTACATTTACAACAATCAAATAATTTTGTTTTTCTATTTCTGTTTTTCTGAACTGAATGGGAAATGATCACAATTTTGTAAAATTATAAATATTTTTGTAGGCGTAGACGGCAAATACGCACATGCACAACTCCTGTTACATATTATATGTACTAGCTGTTAAAAAATACACGTCTTTAAAGTGGCTGCTTGTCACAGAATCTGTCATCATTATTTCAAACTGGCTGCTATTATTTGGTTACCCAGTGCCCGGGTTTGTGGATTATTATTGATTTTTCATATATTCATGCGACTCGAACAAGCAAAGATCACACTGCAAGAAATATCCAAGTAAAGCGGATTGGAAGTCTAATTCTTCAAAATGCTGTGTGTAGGTGAGAGAAAGATATCTCTGGATTTCGAGGTCTCAGGTGGTCAAACTGTGATTTATCGTTCGGTGTGCCACACAACACTGATATCTAAAACCGCCTGGTTAAAAATACCACACGCGACGTGAAACACAGAATAAATCAAATAATAAATTAGAGAGGACTTGTATAGTTTCGCGTGAATATTAAGTGTGTAGCGGGCTATCCTCTTCGTGTTGTGATCAGAAGGATTTCTGGAATGAATTCCAGCTTTCTCAGATAAACCCTTTTTATGACGTAATTCTTGTGAACTTGTAAACCATCGATGCATGTTAAGGCAGCCTTTAGATCTGGTTAAACATATTTTCGTAGTAAAATCATAGTGTTTGTCGACTCATTAGACCCAATGAATGTCCTCGTCTTCTGTATAAAGCATGTGTGATGGTTTTCGAAAGGGTCCTAATCTCGAGCAGGCATCTCGCGAAAAGTTAAAAACAATGTGCTAGGTGTGCAAACTATGTGAAAAAGGCAGATTCTCAGCTATTGGTTGAACATGTATCAAACTCCATAAGTATAATTATTATAGGAAATGGAAATTACACAAAATAATCTGTTAACTAAAATTGACGAGCGCTGACAGGAAGGGGAATTTCGAATTGAGGTCTTCTGTGTATCTTCCTCTGTTACGATGTACGACCTCATTGTGAGAGAGCAATAACATTTTAGAGTGCGATGTTTTGATTTTTCTGTACTAGTTTACGGGAAAACTGAATGACAGATAGATAATGCTGAAACACAACAGAAATTATGTCTGTGTTCGAGTAGTTTCGTTGTTTGAAGTTGAAACCCAGTGAATACAAAGATTAAAGTGCCTTAAGGTCTTGCCGGACCCCTTGGGCTCAAAATGAACCAATTTTACTTATTGCTTTGATTGTAAGTTAGGTACTAGTATTCAAATTATATGTGGTGAAAAAATTAATTCGAAATTTGTAGCATTGTAAAAAGTAAAATACGATATTGTAAACTGTGCCTCATTTTTTATAAGTTCATCCTAGATTTTTTTTAATGTTTTCTGACAGTTGCATTTTGCTTTTTTTAAAGACTTTCCAAGGTGGGATTGACAAAAAACTCCACTGGGATCGTTCTAATCAAAATTGTATTTCTTTTTTATTGACATTTACCATGTAACTATAATAGTTGATGGCTCAAAAACTTATTATACTTATTTAGTACATTTACAGGAAGTAATGTTGAAGACTTTCAACTTATTCGATAGTGTGTTCAATTTTCTTGTTTTCGCACTCGGTATTTGTCAGTCACGAATAGCATATCTTCTCCGACTTCCAGCTCACTAATAGTTTTATATGACTTGTTTCGGTTGTGAAGATATCCTTTCCATCAGTATACAGGTTGATAGTTTAGGATCGGCTGGACCTACAGTTTGACAGCATTGTCGTTAAAGGGCAATACAACTGTTTTCGACCTAAACTTATTATTTTAATTGCATCTTTTCAAAGACAATCATCTGTATTGCACTTGCAATCGAAAAAGCATAGCTGTTACTTACATAACTTTAAAAAGTTAACAGTTAAACAATCAATTATGTCATTGTTGTTATATCATCAGGTCGTGGAGTCCCCTGCACTGGTGGATGCTTTTATATAAAGCTGAAAGTGAGGGTTTTGTCCCCAAGCAAAACAACAACAACAAACAACCGCTTGTACAAATCAACGTGGTACTAAAACCCGGCTTTTTTAAAACCTCATGTCAGTTGAAAACCTGCTTAGCGTATTTGATACTCAAAAAGCTATTTTGATATGTATAAAACATATTAACATTGCACTGGTCAAGATTATGTATACGCAGTGTTGTTACAGATGCCTTCCTATGCATTCATAAGCAAACGGACACACTGGTGACCGACCGTGTT
>JAVFBX010241249.1:0-10409 GCA_034783855.1 Mopalia kennerleyi | reverse complement strand
CTCTGAGAACACCAGGGTAACAGAAAGCTCCTCTGTTCTCGCCTCTTACGATAGACTGAGGAAGCCGGGAGAGTATTCTGCAGGACTGGCCAACCCGCTCCCCCACGGGTCTAAACCTTAATTGTAAAGCTGTGAAGTCATTCTGTTTGATCTGTAATTTGTCTGTAGAGATAAAGTCATAAAATTGCGCGATGTGTGCACGTTACATGCTCTCTTCATACTGAACTATATACTTCGGTGGAAGGTTTTCTGCTATTCAGTAATTTGGTCAAGTTATGTTTTCGCCAGGAGAAGAGTAGTCAATATATTTCGTCGAAATGCTGACTCTATGGTCATGTGATTGTGTGTTAAGAATTTATTTTAGATAGACTTGGATAGAGTATAGGTTGGATAGGTTCTGCAGTACAGTTGACAACCTACATGTACATGTATATAGGATGGGCCATATCATGGGTGACAATTTATTTACAATTGGTATTTATGGTGGAAATAAATTCAATTGTCTGTTTGTTTCATTGGGGTTCAACGTCGTACTCAAGTGTATTTCATTTATATGGCGACGGATTGTCCACCTCACACTGTTCCTTGCCTTTTTACGGTGGAAACCCTAGAGGAAACCTCGTAAAAACCACTCCCGCGCTTGCCGGAGCCATATCGTGCGACACTCATATACATGATGGCCGACAGACGGACTCAATCACGTGCACGGTAATTCGGAGTAGGGTTACGAAGAGCACACGCTACCACCAAGCCGCGGGCTCAGAACTAAATTCAAACAAATTATTAGTCTATTACAGGTGAAATGGGAGTATAGCATAGGTTTACCCCTTGTATGCGGTATGTCTGTACAGCTTTTTTTTTTACGATTCAACGGGTTGAACTGAAAGATTATAGGCTTACTCAGATTTGTTTCTGGATTGTTAGAGATCGAGTTTGGAATTTCCGGATGTTTTATATATATATATATACACACTTTGTTTCTTTAAAATAATGAATACAACACTACAAATAACATTGTTTTGACTTAAACGTAGTGTTTTAATTTGTTTGTAGAGTTATGGTCTTTTTAAGCAAAAATAAAAAAAGCATGGATCGATCGAAGACGCATGTGTCAGATTTTGACGCATTCGAGATAAAGTCACGGGAATACTTGTTTTTCACAAACCATTGTCAAAGAAGTAATACAATAACTCAATCTGTACTCTGTCACAATAAAAATACAAGAATGCTCTCGTATGGTATGCAGCTTTGGGGCCGTAACAACACCAACAAACACATTCCTGTTATTTGCTAAAATGCTATGCGTTTAGGTTATCAAAGGAATTAAGCTTTGTTGCGTTGCGAAAGACTAATCTTGTTCTTTGTATTATTAAAATCAGACCGCACTATAACCTTACATCAGCGATACTTCAAGACGGTTTTCGTTTCAATATAAATATGCCAAGGGGGAGATGAGAAGTCGCACACCTAAACAAGTAGAAAATGAAAACTCAAGAGATTCATTTACCGAATTGTCCTAACCTTAACATCTAAGGCTAACCAGCCGGGTTAAATCCTCTTGTTGAATATTTTAGATCTATTTAAAGCCAGCTGTATCATATAACTTCTCAGCAAAAGTACGTCATGGCGAAAAGGGCTATATTAAAACAATCTTTCACTGGTCGTGTTTTGGCTTCAAACCCGAGTTTAGAAACGTCACTGGATGAAGTTAGGTACGTCTTAAGATGTTTATACCATATTGTTTATAAATCTGCCTGTGCATAGAGTTAATGTATTGATGATTCGGATCACTGAGTACCCACTGGCTCAATTCTAGGCATTCCTTCCTGAGAAATAAGTAAACGACGCTACAAACTTGCCAATAGTTAAAAGACAAGGCAGCGAATTACTGCAGACGAGGGCATCCTCATCCGATAGTTCTACGATCTTTGGTCAAGATCCGGTAATGGGCAAAACATTCGCTTCAGCAAAATAAATTGTAGGAATATGAAGACCAGACGTAGTCTCCACACTGCTTTAGCTACCGGCACAATATTTATATTACACAAACCGTCATTTTCCATTAGTATAACGAACGTGACGAAATGTCTCCCTTTTACGCTTTAACTTATTTATGGTTTATTTTTGATTAAGTAACGGTTGATAGCAAGAGGAAACATGTGGCGTACCAGCAACATTGTTCAGAGTATAAACTATTCATATAGATATTCGGCTTAAGGAACTCGCACAAAACATGGACACGAGACATTCCTTGTTTTTGACATACCTAGTTTAAATAAAATAAAGTAAAAAGTAAACAGGGTTATCTTTTGCATATGTGTATGTGCGGGTCACCTACATCTCAATAATACCATCTTTATTTAGAATGCCGATGAAATAAACATTTGGATCAGAAGGACAATATTTCTTTCAAATTCAGATTCTGCTTTTCTTCCAAAAACAAACGTTTAAGTCGAAATTTCCGAAATCGTGTTTCATTGAAACTGATGTGTTTCGCTTATGTTGTGACTCCATAAAACAGTTAAGATCATGAAATACTTAATCTAGTTTGGTACATTGTGACACTGCCCTTGTAGCAAAACGGTTTACATAAGTCTTCTATTACTGCGTCAAAATTTCATAGTTAACAGCTGCCAAATCGTAAGCCATGTGTTTGCCATATCTCAGTCTGCTTGTTTTCAAACACAAAGTAGTTCGTCAAATATGTGCCGTCAGAAAAATCAGATAACTTAGCATATTGGGCTGGTGCAGTTTGTACAGTTAGGTGTGTAATAAAGATTGTTGTTTTCACGCGTTACCTCGATATTATTAAACATGTTGCAAGATGACAATTCAGTTCCGTTGCTGTTGTAATGTGTGGTTGTATGAGTACCGGAATACAACAATGTATATCAATACTGACCATAACATGCTAGCAATATTGTAAAAAAAACAATTCGCACTGAAGAGACCAAAAATTGGGTAGTTTCAGAAACAGTTGGTATATTATTTTAGAAAATCACTCTCATAAGTCATATGCTGTTGTGATTGTAATACATAAGTGGTATTTGTCGCAATATATCTAGGTTATTTATAACAAAGCACGAGAGGTGATCATGGTTGTAGTTTGTGAATGTCTGATGGTGAGACAATTATAGATCTCTCTTTGTGGGGTTATCCGTAGTGAGTCGTTTGATCAAGTTCTCCTACACTACGGACGGAAGATATCACCATTAAGTGAATGTGCCCATCAACTGCAAGCAGTGACAATTGACGAATCATCGAACACTTATGACCATATGATCGGATGCCGCGAGGAGTATAAAGGCTTGGTCACGCAATAATAAAACACACTCTTCAGCATAGTATCAGTCAATGTTCTGATGGGGTCTGGGGAAGGGAGAGAGGGGAGGGGGTTGTCGCGAGGACTTTTTGTCTCATAATTTCTTCACTTTTATCAAAATATGATGAGTTGTAATAAGCTGTGTGGCTTGGTTCGAAAATAATAACCATGTGACCGCATGACTGGCGTAGGCTAGATAGCACTGTTAAATTGTAGACCTAATGTTTGTTAAATATCGTTAGGTGTGACATAAAATACCAGTCTATCAATCCTAAGCCTATGTCATGCATGTATTGATAATCAGATATTTTTTTAAAATCGGAAACCCGTCTGTACCCAACAACACACGTTGTAAGCACTACAGTTACTTACACTAATCGTTGACTAGCCACACAATTGGTTTACAAACTGTATATGCCGTTTGCATCAATTACCAATGTGATGAAATATTATCTCTAGTATATTGAGTTAAATAAATGTCATATGACCAACGACCTATTTCAGTCACTCGGACGCCCCCGTAACCTGACCGAGTTAATTACTGACAGTTGTGTATGGAAGCGTTCATCTGCAGTTGTAATATCTAGAAAAGCTGTACAGGTTGTTTTATTTCCACTTTTTAGCTATCAATACAGTTCCATTCATTAAGACACCAAAAAACAAGAAATCAATATAAATCTCAAAGAAGCAAAAATAAATACACAATGTACGTCAACGGTAAAACTGAGACGGTCAGACGTAAGTAGGCCTGTTAAAAATAATTGTTGTTCTTCATGTTCCCACTGCGAGGTGTGGGCGGTTGGGAGAGAGCTTCCTGCCGCTATAGTGCGTCCAGAACTAAAGGGAAACGTGAAGTCCGTATATTTGTGATAAATTCGTTATGGGTTCAGTTGTCCCTTCTTGTTGACAGTGGTGTCGAGGGCCACCTACGGGCTGATCGCAAATACGCGCGAAACGCAGATGAAACAATAAAATACCCAAAACAACAGTAGGGAGCAATATGTATAAGACAGGTAGGGCGGACAAAGGATAAGCAAGTGTGGTGACCGCGACACTTACGTCACCAGAATAATATTTTTCCATCTTATTGGAAATATTCCACTTGTCTTATCTTTGACCACTAATGACGGCGTTTAACTAAAACGCAATTAATTGACCATTGTAAACAGATTCATGTTGAATGGCCGATGTCAACAAAGTAATTATTCGTATTGTTCACTCGAGCTTGTCTACGAGCCGTATGTCTTAACACGACATCATTTTCTCAGAATAATGAACTTGAGTGAGTTCTTTGAAGAGATTGGAAATAATATAGTAAGAAAACGTTTGACACTCGATTGAAACTTGTGACCAAATAAACGTTATTTTCCACTATAATTTTTTTTCCTTGTTAAAAGAGTATAGATTGGATAGGTAGATGGACAGATTCGTCGAACATTGATCAGAAATGTTACAATGACATAATGATAGTAAGTGGTATAAAGATAGTGAGTGGTATGATAATAGTGAATGGCACAACGACATTGACCTAGCGGATGCAGAAAAAATTACTGGCGATTTTTAACCTTAGGCTGAGGCAAGCGATATTTTTTCACGAATCTGATGATTGTGATCAAATAGAAGCAGAACGTCACACTCGCTTGGGGTATTAGTATGGACCATAAAGTCCAAATAGTTACATGAAAGAACTAAAAGTTCCTCCACTTTACACTATGCGTGATGTCATTCAAGTTCTCGAGGCCAGGTTTGTCTTGACGTAAAACTATATTCCACACCTTGTCAAGCTTTGGCTAATATCTAGGCAAACAAAGAGGAGTTATCCCTCCTAGTTCGGGTAATCCGCAATATGCAGCAGCTTGCAACCACGATGCCTTATATCCTCAGCTATAGATCTAAACAATGGAATACAGAAAACTTCCATTGAACAAAGTAAAAGCAATCTATAACATGACCGCTATAACAGATAGCCAATAAAACGAATAATAAGGGGCCAGTGTTCGAAAGTAATATGGTCTTTCTCTGTTGTTTGCCATGATATTCCGGTAGAGGCGATATACTGTTTTCGTAGTGGCAAATATGCTTGAGTGAGCACTTCGTTTTTTTCAATTCCCTTTGATCTTTGTCACACCGCCGAAACGGGGTTAGTGTGAGAAGGCTGATGATCGAACGTTGTGGCGACATCACTCTTGCCTAGCGGAGATGGATGTCAACATGCCATACACACATAACCCGCATAACCCTAGTCTAAGAATGGCAAAACATTTTGCATTCCGGTTTGGACAAAGACACCGGTGTAAAAAAAATTAAACCGTAAACTTCTACCGCTCATCCTTTATCTTAACGTCATGGATTAGGTGTGAAGATGGCATTTTTTCTCGTCATTTTTTCTTAGACAGCTTTTGTGTATACTTCGGTTAAAGCCTATTGCTGCTAAGTGTTTCTATACTATATATGGTCCCTATACCTGTAAAAATGTCCGCCTTATATATGAGTTACAAGACAGTTATTTATTTGTTGGTTTATTTATTGATTCATTGATTTATCTTTGTAGTCACTTACATGGTGGCGCGTTTTCTAACAGTCCATATCAACACGAACTCAAACATGCCTTACAGAAATATCTTGTAGAACCCTATACCATTTTGGACATCCTATAGAATAGTTATAAAAACTTAGAAAAATCCTACAGTATTCCATAGAAAACTTCTATAGGATTTTATCCAAAATCCCATCGGACTTTTTTTGTAAGGGATAACATCTAAAGTGTTTGATTTGTTTGGACTTTTATATGGATTTTTATAGCAGACCTTGAAAATTGTAAGCCCCATCTAAAAAACACTGAGCAATATATATATATATACCTCCAACTATAGTTGTTTTGGGGATCTATCAATAGTATTTAAACTTCCAATGTAAACTGACAGATACACGCTTATTGGCTATTTAACGACGATTGTTTGTTTTTGCAACGAATTCTCTCTTTAGCCATGATTATAACTGGACGTTACAAAATGGTAATTTATTTTAGGTGTGTGATCAGAATTTGGATATACTGCAAGCCATATGTTTGTGAAAGATGGTATAAAACTTTCACTTTCAACTGTAGTTAGGCATTTCGCGCAAACGGATACACGGAAGGACATTCTTGGTCATGTTGCACTATGGTAGTAATATATGAACTACTGTCATATTAAAATAAGCATCGATTCACCTGCCCTTTGTTTTGCCTTTCCCCGCCACAATGTCGAGTTGTATACGTTACCATGAGTAAAAAATAGAAGTGGGCCGAATCAGCTTCACAGCTGACTGTTGTTTTGGGGTTCTTTTTCTTCTCAAATTGTTTTGGTCAACGGTTTATCAAACTACGGTACTTGGCGACCGTGCACATTACAAGTACGCATGAAGACGCCATGTAACTTGCGCATACATAGTTTCTTTATATCCAGTTATCCCCAAACATATATAGAACAGGAGATTCAAAATTGTGTCCATGCGTCAGAGGTTATATCAGTTGCGGATTTTACTACATGTTTATAACTTTGGTTGCGATACGCATCTCGGTACACAATTGGCAATGCAGAGAGTTCTGAAGGATATACTTAATCATCATACTTCCGAATTTTGAGTATATTGATTGGCAGTGTCTGACACCGCTCTAATCAATGAACGTAAATAGGCACATCCTATATTTTTTAAAAAGACACCACCTTCAGTGCGATGTATTTCGATTGTCTACTCGTACTTAATCGTCACAAACGTCAAGATACATTTTTTTGGTTTACAAGTTTCGGTTAAAGGGCTGTATTAGTTATATTGATGGGACATACATTCTTTAAAAATCTAGATTGATTATCGGTCTGAATACGGTAATATACTACTAATATTAGAGCCCGGTCTATAGTTTGGGTAATGGATACTCATCGTCTCTTTTCCATTCCGGTTTCAGATTTTGAATGGCTAGCGCTTCGCGTAGCATACGTTTCTTCCCATTGTTTGTGTAAGCAGAAATAACGTTTACAATGTCCCATAGAATGGAGTGATTGAGGTGGAAGGATAGGTGTTCAGCCACTGCGGACTTTTACAGTGTGGCCATTGCGGGCTGCTACTCCTTGATTTGCACGGATAGCGGTCGGCAACTTTGTCCTATATATGACTGGCCACAATCACAATTGATCCTTTAAGACAGCCTTTGGTGTCCTTCTGTACTTCACCCATTTTACCAGTAGCTCCTATAAGTGATTTTTAAGGGAATCCTATAGACAAAGAAACATCTATGAGGAGAGTTTGTTATATCAACCGTTTTATTTGTTAACTGGTTTGTCCGGTGTATGGAACGGGAATCTGAATTGGTGAATCATGAGTGTGTATACAAGTAGGTGATTGGATGTTGTTTATGGCTGTATGGACTGTGCTGGGAGGTTACTGGTTATAGATGCTTTGTTGAGGTGGGAAAGTTCAGCATCTATATTTTCTTGGTCACAAAGGTTATAGGCTCGTCTGTACTATACCAATTTTCCAACTGTGCGGGTGGTTGGATTTTCGGTGGACATATTGGCCTGTGTGAGTAGGTTTACAATACACAGATGTGACAATGTCCCCCGTGCTCTTGTTGATTAGTATATCTAAAAAGGTGAGCCATTCATTTTCCTCTACTTCCACGGTGAACTTAAGCCTGGGGTGTTCACTGTCTACATGTAGTTGTCTACTGCCACTGTCTTGTTCACTGTCTTTAGGGCCACGCATCACAAGTGTATCATCTACATTACGTAGCCAACATATAGGTTTCACTTGGACTGATTTTAAAATTTAAGTTTCAAAGTGAGGCATGAATACCTCTGTTATTAGTGATGTCATGGGTGAGATATGGGTAAGCCATGCATTTGCCCATAGATGTTGTCCCAAGTGACATAGGTTGTGCTCAGTCACATACAGGTTTATTCGATGATTTTGATGAGTGCTCAATGTACATCCATACATTTCCACAAACCATAGAATTTATTTTCTTCATGTTTATCTATCTATTTTATCCCATTGTGGTGCAAGCACAGATTATTTTGTTTTCAACTCCAGACAGTTAATTACATAGGTAGTTACATTGGAAAATAAATCCTCTTATTTTACAGTAGCACGTAAGTAACCTTTTCTATGGTTATGGTCCACGCTGTAAATTAGAGCATTTGACCTTGTTTACGAACTACTTTATACTGGTATATAGCTTCCACCTCTCCTCATTTTAATTAATTTACACCCGATGACGAGAAGTGGTTATCCAGAAACTGTATAATTTTGTTGTTTTGTAGTTTACATCGTTCTTACACGTATGGTTATTGAATACTAAATTAGTATAGGCGATTCGACGCCAGACCCCTGGAAACTGTTGTATTCGATACAGTATGTTCATTTTTAAAAATGGGATATAGCCCAATAGTGTACAAAGCGGGAATATTCTTGAAAAATAATCAATACTGCATGGTCATTATTTCCATTGGCCGCAACATCTAAATTAAGCTAATTCTTAGTGTTTCATCTTCTGGACAGTTGACACATATATTTAGGTTGCTGCTTTGCCCTACTTTATAAAATTATGCGTTTGCTATCTGAAAGGATATCCACTGGAGATGCTAGCTTTAAGCCTTTTGAAAACAGAATCTGTTTTTACAGCTGTCTGTGATTATCGTCATTATAGAACTCGTAAGATACCACTTATTTGAGCAATGCAGAGATCTATAATCGCGAAGCTGCTCGTCATATAGCTGGGCTACCACGGCAGTACATGCGTATCAGCATCCTATCCAAACCGCCGTTCATACACTGAAGTTTGTGAAAACGAATGTTTTGTTGAGCCAAAGATACGTGTTGTCGAGGAAGAGATGCAGGACACCATCGTACGTCAAGCAAATCATTGATGGTGTTGGTGCATTTATAATGGGAAGAAAACCCCTCGAAATGTTTCTGGTCATCTCACTGATATACATGTCTCAACTTCAAAGCTTTATGTTTAGATTGAATAAACAATGGTATCTCTAGGTGACACTCCTTACCAAATTATCTAGCACACCTGTAAATTTATCTACCTCGCAATCGCCATAATTAAATTGAATGATTATTTAGGAGACATGGTTAGTGGCAGATTTTCGCAACGTCATTTAGACTTGTGGGTGTCCGTCAAGTATAACAACGATAGGGGTCAAGGAAGGTAACTTAAACAGCAAAGATGTATTGAGTTGGGGTAAAGATAATTGTCCTCATTCGTTGGAGACGTTTCTGTCCTGGAAAACTATAGTTCATAATTGCTCAAAAAAGTCATGAAATATCCGATATTATGTCCATAGCGGTCTATATAGAGAGATAACATGTGTTCGGATGATGGGCTACCAGGGCAAGCTTTCATTCGCAGCATATTGGATTTTTATCCTTCAATGGTAGAAGGATAGCTCGTCTGCTTCAACATATAGACTGTTAAATGTTGATCACATGCAACGACTAAATAAATATAAATACTGTAGATACAAAAACTAATTTACTTTGAAATGAATTACTTCCTGTGGGTGTGAAGTAGTATTAGTATCAAGTTAGTCTAAAAATCAGATTGATCACTAGATGACACATAACTGACTTTTAACATTAAGCTTAATACAGTTGGGTATGTTCGGTGTTGCCTTTGATAGCCAAGGTTTTTATTTCGAACTACTCTACATCACGAACCGTGGCGGCCCAACCGATATAAACAGAATCTATAGATACGCCACCTGGCGAATAAAGCGACCACGGTTCCCATGAATTCTCACTATTACAATAACGTTCTACCAGCCATAAATGCGTTTACCACTCATATAAAACTTTCACAATGGTCGCGCGTTATCACTAGCGTATATCGTAACAGGCCATCTGACAGGATTCCTGTAAGTTCTTAGGCAGCCAATCAATTTGGGAGCTTTAGATTATAGATTAAGCGGCTTCATCTGCCAAGGATTGTAATGTAGAAAAGATTAAAATAAAACTCTTATTAAGTTTGTTTGTTTGTTTGATTGGTGTTTAACGTCGTACTCAAGGGTATTTCACTGATATGACGACGGAGACAAAAATA
>JAVFBX010241238.1:0-10409 GCA_034783855.1 Mopalia kennerleyi | reverse complement strand
TACGTTTTATTGTTGTCTCCGTCGTCATATAAGTGAAATACCCTTGAGTACAACGTTAAACACCAATCAAACAAACAATCCCATGGAGTATCTCCTAATAATAGTTTTCATGGGGGTTCTTTTGAGTTACTGTTGGCAGTTGATGTCTTTTATTTTATGAGTGAAAATCCCTTTAATTCTACTAGTGTTTTAATACCCAATTGACACTTTGACCTGACACACTAAAGGGACACATTTGAAATCTTCTGCATGACCTCAGGGGTTCACAGAGGCCCAGTTTAACTACCCTAAATGGTAAATAAGCTGGAGAATAAACTCAATTCAGACTCCATTTCTAATGTTTAAGTATGATAAAAATAAATAGTTGGGGTTTAAAAAATGAAAACAATTCAATATGTTACTAAAAAAAGCTGAATTTGTTCAGTAAAAAACATAATATTTTGATGTCTATGAACCCCTGGACCTGCTAACGATTGCGCAAAATCTGCTCCATGGATGATACTATAATGTAAAATACCTGTTGTATTTCTGAGAAGAAGAAAAGTATTCCAAGAAATGTTTTCCCCTATTGCCTAAATGTGCCGGCTAGAGAATTGTCATATAAATTTCACACATAAAAAAAAACCTAAAAAAATTACAATTCTCCTTTCCAGCCGTATGACAGCACGCATAATTTAACTTCCTTAAAAAACCTGCATTGTTTATAGTATTAGCATCACATGGAATCCTAAAGAGAAGATACTTGCCCCATCTAATCCTAACCACAATACCACTCCAGAATTTTTTTTTTTAATCATTCCGAATTTCAGCCATGTACCTGGGAGTCCAATAGTACTGGGCAAAACTTATGCCTTTTTGGAGGCGAAAGAAAATACAAAATAACTATAATTGAATCAATCTGGAGGCAAAATTTTGAATCTCTAGATCGGTCAAATACTTCCATAATATACAAGCTCCTCTTTGACAATGATGTCCTCTGTTTCATTGGTTATACAGCATTAATCTAAGTTTAGATAGAGGAGGGCGGGGAGCTTCCTGTTTCCTTTGTGCCTTCAAAGCAAAGGGCCAACATCCAGGCAATCTGTTTGTGATGTCTTTGTATCCTGTGATTCTCATGTTTGTTACGAGTGGTTGATGAGAGCTTCCTGTTTCCCTTGTGCTCTCGAAGCAAAGGGCCAACATCCAGGCAATCTGTCTGTGATGTCTTTGTATCCTGTGATTCTCATGTTTGTTACGAGTGGTTGACAATAGCTATCTGTTGAACTGGTGCTTTCTAAGCTTAAGAGGAACAGGAAGCCGCTTTATTTGTGTTATCTTTGTGTGGTCCTGTGAGTGTCTGGTATTTGCCCTGTGATGTTTTTGTTTGTTGTAAGTTGTCATCGGCGTGGTTTCCTTCACCCATTGGGCTGGCACGCCTTGGTGTGAGTGAAATGACTTTAAGTACAGCGTTAAACCCCAATCAAAGAAACAATTCTGTTTTTGTTCTGTCCTGTCTTGTCCTAGTTTGTTGCCAGTGGGGCCAAAGGTGTGTTTGTTAAAGAACTTAGACCCTGGTCCTCACATAGCACGGTGCACTCATTGCATGCAGATATCCAAGCATTTGAATAAACGTTTTTTTTCCTCTCATTTCCGAATATAAATAGTCAAGCTGTGCACTTTAGACTATGTGTGCTATCATAAAGTGTCATAGGTTATCCTAGAGCCCAGGTCATGCAGTCTAGTTCAGTTTGCCATATGAGATTTTAGGTGAACTGGGATATATGATTCACAAATAGTGGGATTAAAAAAACTAGGATTTCATTTTGACTGAATAAGTCAGCATTTAGAATGCCATCTGATCACCTGGTGATAGTGACAATTGAGCAACCACAAACATTTGTATAGGTAAATAGAGAACAAAGAACACATAATGGAAAGTCAAGATATTTGAGACAAAAATAAACATTAAGAGACAAATGGGCTATGATTGTTCAAACAAAATGGGGTTAGTTTAAGTGAGATACTCAATTATATTTGCTTTTAGTATTTAAAAGACATCAATTTAGTTTACCCGGCCACTTAAACTCTTCAAACCCCATTACTGTACATATTATACCAGCAAACATTTGTATTGCTGACCAAGCCCAACACTGTTCTGTTCTATAAGAGAAAGCCCTAGCAAAGTCCAAATCTTAAACATGGACTTAAAGCCATAAAAGAACCTTGCCTGTTTTCATAATTCCTTATGACTGCTTAAACCAACCCCATTTTATTTTGTTGCAACAATCACAGCTCATTTGTGTGTTAGTGATTTCTTGCCTCAAATAGTTAGATTTTCCTTAATGTTTACGAATTTAACCCTATATATGTTAGTAAGTTTTTAGCTATTCTAGGGCATCGTTTATTTGATAACTTATTATTTCTAATATTAATTGTATTATCAAGCATAAAGCTTTAGTACCCTTTATGCCAATTAATTGGCTGGTTGTTGTGTTATAAAATATGTAACTAGTTCGCAAATTTACAGTGATAAATGCCTTGGCTAATATACTGCGTGTTCCCCTTTGAGTGATCAACCTCCATGTACGGCTAAGCCAAGGTGATATTGTGTCATACTAGACTTTCATCTCAGGAAAATATTTGCTTAATCTCTACAAGAACTATTTTCTTAAATGGATAAATAAAAAAATAATATACTCGGTTCTTTATTTATAGAAAAATATAGGATGACAAAAGATTAGCATCGTTGAATAAGATCTTAACCTTGTTATATGATCTGTTTCAGTCATCGTCATCGGAGGACAGAACAGGAAGAGGATGAGGAGTTACTGTCAGAAAGTCGAAAATCAGTTAATGTGGTCACTCGCTTTGACGCTTCCCCTTCATGTAAGTCACAACGAAAAGAAATAAGTGTTGTTATTGGAGTTATTATATTTATTGCAGCATTAACTTGTAATTGTGAAAGGGCATTTTCACTGATTATAGCAGATAAGTGTACTTCAAATTACAGGTGACCATAACAGTCATCAATTTACTTAGTGAATTGAGTTGTCCAACTCCTGTAATGCCCGAGACAATGACATGCTGACATACAGGAAAATGGACTTCAATAAAACAAGTTCAGGGAATCAAGTCCGTCGGTCGACCCTCAGGTCTATGAGTGAGTCACAAGATGTGGCTCCGGCAATCGCGGGGGTGATTTTTACGAGGTTTCCTCTCGGTTTTCCACCATAATAGGGCAAGCAACAGTGTGAAGTAGACAATCCGTCGTCATATACGTGAAATACCCTTGAGTGCGACATTAAATCCCACTCAAACAAACAAACAATAAATAAAGAAAGATAACACTCATCGGATAAAAACATATTTCATCTATCGAACAAAGACCGACGCTTTGACGATAGCTCACCTTTATGTCTGATGTTTAAGGCGGGCTTGTTGGCTCTACACATTTTACAAAGGTTGCCGTAAGTCTCCAGATCGTTACCACATCTTCTATCCAACTTTCTGCTACAAGGTATGTTTGCCACGAGATTCCAATAAGAACAGTCGATCGGAGCATAGTTAATCTTAGGCTGGGGTTCAGTGGCCACGGGAATGCTGGTGTCATAGTTGAGGCAATGTCCTCTGTACAGGATTTCCTACAACAGATAAATCATGGATGTTTGGACAATTGGTTGGTTGATTGTTCGGTTGGTTGGTTGGATGGTTGCTATGGTGTTTGGTTGGTTGGATGGTTGCTATGGTGTTTGGTTGGTTGGTAAGTTGAGCCGACCGTTGCCAAGTCCAGGAAGACAATTTAATGAAGGGAACGTGCTCTAAGGGAGGTGACTTTCGCTAAAGGTTAAATCAATGGAGTAATTATGACAACCATCCTAGCTACCTGCCTGGCGTTTCTAGGAAACTACTTAACTAAGTTGGAAATTTAACATCATGAATACTCAATGTAAGTTAAACACTGTCGTTTCGGGCCACAACTAGTAGAGCTATACCAAACTACTGTCATATACCACGCTGGTTAGAATAAGCGATTCTGACTGTGTAGCCTTATAAATGATAGCGCTATATGCTACATATATCGATGTGTATCCTAGACGTCTCATTTATTAGATGAATGACTGCAAACTGGTACCCTCGAAAAATCCACAAAGTTAAATTAAAACAAGCGCCGGGTATATTGGTGGAGTTGTGATTAAAGAAGATGTTTATAGCCTATGCCCTTCTAAACGCAAATTTTGACTCCATATGTGTTTCATCGTGAGTTCACGTTGGATCTGCCTGTTTAACTGTTGATTTTAAGAAAAATAAAGATGTCGTAAACAGGGTAATAGATACTGCCGTCGAATGTTTGCCGGTTCATCCATGTAAGAATTGTTAATATTGCTATATCAAACTTTTTTAGGTAACGGTAACTGTAGCTGGTTTCCAGTCCCATGCATTGTTTTTTATCGACCAATCAAAATTGCGCAAAAAAAAATCCTTTAGGTTGTAAATTCAAATCGTAGCCGGAGAATGAACCATTTGCCTCATTAATTAAATGGTTCATTCTCCGGCTAAGATTTGTATTTACAACCTCAAAGATTTCTTTTATTTGCGAAATTTTGATTGGTCGATAAAAAAACAATGCAGAACAGTCGACCAGTGAAAATCTCTTTTAACTTTTCAAGAAATCTTTTCAAGTAAACGGTCCAATGGAATTTAATGCTCTACTCGAAAATGTGAAAAATTGTGTAAATATTAAATGTTTTAAAAAGTTATGTAAAAAACACTTGTTTAACCTTTACACCAATGATACTGAATCCTAGACAATATTTTACTTTTATAAACATGCATACATTCGATTTATTAAATTCTTAACTTATATATATTTTTGTACATATCATTATTATTTTTATAAAACAATAAATTCTTAATGGTAGGGGCTCGGTTGCCTGTTTTTTAAATTTTATAAAAAATGTATATATTTTATAATAATGTAAAAATGTACTTTTATATGATTGTTTTAATTAATGTATATTGTTATAATGCTCAACCTATCGAGATATTTTTCGTAAATAAAGATCATCTATCTATCTATCTATCTAATTCTGCTCAACCTATACTTCTCACTCATTGACGTTTCAAAAGCTTTATTGATTTAAAAAAAAAATGTAGGCCTACATATGGTTTACGTGTAATTAATCGAGCACCACAAAAATAGATTCAAGCAAGCCCTATGTTTTTATAGGATAACAAGTTGTTTTTTAGGGAATATTCTTGACATATTTGTTTGCAGAATATTTAGCAAACCAAAACAAATCATCAACTAGAAAATAGAGTGAGCAGGACTTACATGATATGGCTGAGCTACAATGTAGATTCACAGTGGAGAGAAATGACTTGTTGACTAATACATATAGCCTCCAACTTTACAATGTGCAGCAGCTATATTAATTAACAATGAGCATACCTGTGTAAAATAGGTCAGACCTGCCTACAGTAGAAAAAATTTATGTGTAAAAAATTATTTTTTGGGAGTATTTTCTTACCATTTGGGGTATTTTTGTGTTACACCATAGCACACAATATTTATTTTTATGTGTATTTTGATGGCCTATTAGTGTATTTCACCTAACTTATGTGTACAAAATACTCCAGAATACACCAGGTAGGCAGGTCTAAATAGGTGCATTATCCTGCAGTTATGGTAGAGATACTTTATAATTCTCTAACAAATGTTTGTTAACTCTGACAGTTTAGTGTTTTACAGTAGAAACATTTCTACAGATCCACACAATAAGGTTTTCTGCACACTGCTGACACCACCAGACAATAACCTGCTAACATTGCAGTATGTGAGAATGTGTTAATCTGTGGTTGACCTAGACTTAAGAGCCTGTGCTCACAAATTAACTACTCACAATGATAATAATGAACAGGAAATGATATTTAAAACACATTTTATCTTTGTCCTTCTGAAAAGAAAGTTCTCAAGTCAACATTTCCCCTTTCCGTTGTAATCAGCGTGACAGTAGAACTGTGTGCAAACTGCCTGGGTTAACAGCTTAACATGTTCCATGAATAGTTATGTGTGATTAAGAATGAAACAAAGCCTGGTTTGCTATCGAATAACAAATCAGCCCAGAATACTTGTATTATTCCACTATCTTCAGAAGCCTGCAACTGTGGCTTAATGGTAGCATGTGAGCTTACTAATCCTACTTTGATTTACAGTTCACAAAATCAAGTCTACCTGCCGACCATATATACCAGAGACTGTATATTGTATATATATTTTTTCTACAATAAAAATATATATGGATTCAAAGTTAGGCTGAAATGTTGAGCTGGAGTGTGGACATTGAGGTACATTAATTCATACATTAACATACTTGTCCACATATAAAAGCGTGCAGTAAAAATCATCTTTCTTACCTGCAACCAGTAGTCTGAATTATCAATCATCTAATGTTGCACAAAAGCTGGTGCTGTAATCCTGTTATGTTCAGCACTTTTAGTAGAGCAAACTATGAATTAATAATGCAAGTAAACCATAAATGTCTATCATGTTTAAGAAATATTGTCAAACAATTGTATTGTATTATTGTGACATTAAGGAAATCTACACTAACAGGATTAACACCTGTCCTAGACATTGATCCAGCTGTCCAGAAAACAGGTTAATTAGCCTGAGACAGGTGACATCAGGTGTTATCCTCATACAGGTAAATAAGTCAGGTACATACAGAAGGTATGGGGTATCACCTGACCATATGTGTGTGTTTAGGCCATGTTTCTAAACGGTTACTTATATAACTCATTGACAGTGTGCTAACCCATACTTCACTGGTTAACAATGAGAAGGTACCACAATACTCATACTATTAATTCCATGGTGAAATAAGAGGAGATGTGTGTCAATTACCAGTGAAGGTCTCCTAAAGAAATCTACCTAATGTTTCCCCATAACTCTGAAGGTATAAATGTGGCAAACTTGTCTGTTCTCATATCATTTTCCATTCATCTACATGTACATCAGAAATACTATCCAGTCTGTCCACTATAAGCCTGATTTCCATTGAAGAGTTTAACATAATACACAAATAGTGTAGTTCCTAAAAACAGTAACTTCATTTTGACTCAACATTTCATCATTTATTATGACATCATCAAGGCAGTGACAAATTCTGAACATCAAACATATATTGCTATATAAGTTACAAAGTCAATAAAGTAAAGCAAAACCAAGCTATTTGAGACAAAGTAAACACTAACGACAAATGTTGATAGCTAAACCAAAATGGGTTTGATTTATGAGATCGTAAGGGATTATGATTTGTTTGTTTGACTGGGGCTCAATGTTGAACACAAGAGTATTTCACTTAAAATACTAGGACAGATTGTCTACTTCACACTGTTCCTTGTCTTATTGGCGTAGAAAACCGAAAGGAAACCTTGTAAAAATCAACCCTGCAATTGCCGGAGCCACGATAAATACTCACTCATATACCTGATGGTCAACAGACACTCTATTTCTGTGAATGGTACAGCGAAGTAGGATTTAATAGTTAGTGCACATGCTTTATCACTAAGGCACAGGCCAAGACTTGAAGTTCTCTTATCATATAAACTGCATGGTCAAGTGACTGGCTTTGGTTGGGAATTGTTAAAGCTTCCTTTAACAATAGATCAGGCCAGTTGTGGGATTGGTCAAACTGGTATTCACTATATGCTTAACAGGCCTATGCTCTAATCTTTTCTGGCAGAACCATAAAATCAGTCCTCGAAAACCATAAAAATGGCACATCGAAGTAGGATTAGTAAGTACATTCGCTATTCACGAAGCCATGGCTACGGACTGACAGTGCATCGATGTAGGATTAGTAACCAGACATGTTAACCACTTGAGAGAATTATATCATATTCTGGAGAACAGCCTAGATGTCAAGCTTTAATAAATACTTCCACTAACCCATTTTTCCTGATGAACTTGAGTTCTCGTTTTCTAAATGTATATTTTTGCCCAACACAGTGTATGAGGTTTTCGTTATTTTTGGGATAACACTTTCTTAGTTTCAACAGATTCTAGTTGAGAAAATTTTGCAGGTTGAGACCCGTCAGGGAATCGAACCCAATCGAACCCATTCCCTGCTGGCGATTCGATGCCCAACTCTGAGGGTCGTGGGTTCGATTCCCTGACGGGTCTCAACCTGCAAAATTTTCTCAACTAGAATCTGTTCAAACTCACTTTCTAAAAGACACAAAATTATTCATCTAAATGTATAGTTTATAAGCTTATTATGAATAAGTGTGGGTACACAGTTGCAAGTGGAAAGGGGGTCTCAGGAAAGCTCAGCTCGACATCCCCCTGTAAATAAACATTAGTATTATAGCTACATGTGACTTCATGTATAAACCTCAGTATAAAAAGAGGATGGTAGGGTGGGAGCTTTCTGTTGCCCTGGTGAAGGGCTGAAGGCACACATATCTCTTCAAATTAAAATGTACAACTACATTATTTTCAAAAGTTTTGCAAAAGACATGAGATTCCCTTGAAATATGATTATATGGTAGAATAGTTTCATTCTTTATTGTGGATTTACACTGCTATTTATTTATTGGATTATACATGTAAGTAACAACCATCTTAGAGGACATGAGTCAATAATGAATCCATCACAACAGATAATGTCATACAAATATATCAAGTCATTGCATTTATTTTCCATACACATTTACGAAAATGACACAAATGTCATAAATATTCACTATTCCTTAAGGTAACCGTTTATGAATGTAAAAATAATGTCCTTTCTCATGGAATGGCAGGGGCTAACGCAGGTCATACATTTATCTACAAAATAAGAAAACCTACCCCCCCTCCAGAAATAGCCATTAATCAAATGTCAATACTTTTTTTTCAAAAAGGAGAAATAAAAATAACTTTACCTTATTAAAGCTTAATAACTGCTTTCAACAAACAAATTCCCAATAAAGTACATGTAGTTAGTCTTAAATTTACCTAAATTAAACACTTTGCTCCAGCTATACCTCTAGGACTACCATGTATTTACATTCACATGAGATATAAATAAGGTCAATCTGACATACTTCACTGCCCCTGTGTGATCACATGACACACACAATGCTTTACAATGTGGTTTCATAACAGGCTTATGTTACAGGACATAAAATCAGCTCAAAACATGTCACATAATAAAAACATGCTTGTCCTTTCATTCCAGGATGTTTTGGTACATTCAGTTTCGGATTACAATTGTAGAACATCTTTATGATAACACATCTATGTATCAGAACTGCATGTTTGTTGAAATTTGTTTGTAATGATAATCAAATTATTAAATAATATCAAAAATAATAAAACACAGATAAGATGCGTTGTAGTTTGGTTGACATGTTAACATTCAAAATCATTCAATGGAACAAAAAAAAAGCAATTTTTTCAAAATGTTACTAGATGTAGTAGTTGAAATGCACCTTATAAAAAAACATTTTAGACAATCCAAGTGATGGGCAGCTAAAAATTAAACTTTTAACAAACCCGTTAAGTTTGTTTTTATGTTTCCATTGCAGCAGATTCAACAGTTAAAAAGAAAAAAACATGTAATCTTAATTATTGAAGTTGAAAACACTGCCATCTAGACCTGTTTGAAAGTTCACAAGAGTTTTAATAGGACTCATCAGCCAGATCTACACCTTCTGCTTGATATATGCAGAGTGCTGCCCAATGTGTAAACATACTTGTTGAGTTCTCGCTATCCAAGAAATATTAACATATAAAACTATCAACACACTGAAGGCCACAAGGCAAAACAATTTCGAAATCAAAAGAAAAAAATGCCACTTTAACTTGGCTTTTGTATGATCCATGTATCTAAATGTCAGCCTTTACCTCTTCAATGTCAGTTGAAAGTTGATACATCCTTACTGGTATGTGTCTGCTTTTCTTATTGGCTAGAGCTCTGACTGGCCATACAGCATGACACTCCTATTACTCTTGTCTTAAATATAATTTGATTGTTTGATTGGGGTTTTAATGTCATACTCAAGGGTATTTCACTTATATGACAATGGACTGTCCATTCACACTGTTCCTTGCTCTAGTATGGTGGAAAACTGGGAGGAAACCTTGTAAAAAAAACCACCCCCGTGATTGTCGAAGCCACATCTTGTGACTTACCCATATCCCTAAGGGTCGACAGACAAACTCATCCCATGAACGGTACATCGAAGTAGGCGTTAGAAAGCGCACTCGCTAACCACTAAGCCATGGCCGCGGGCTATCTTTAATATAAGGATATGGAAATAACAGTATACAATAGAAGGGCATCACAAACATATCTGTTTCCTATTGCCCCTGTAGCTGTTAAGCTATTAATAACATGTCTAACTTGCGATCCATCTCAACTACCAGCATCTCACTGCAACTG
>JAVFBX010241227.1:0-10409 GCA_034783855.1 Mopalia kennerleyi | reverse complement strand
GTGAAAAATACAGAAACTCGCCGATTTTTGTTTAGGAGCCAAAATTAGGTCACCCCACGGTTAGGGGGCCTT
The DNA here is from genome assembly GCA_034783855.1 of Mopalia kennerleyi. NCBI lineage: Eukaryota > Metazoa > Mollusca > Polyplacophora > Chitonida > Mopaliidae > Mopalia > Mopalia kennerleyi. The sequence continues at coordinate 10,337 of JAVFBX010241227.1, read as the reverse complement.
TAACCCAAGCACAAAACTACACTCTGGCAAATTCTATTGAGTTAAAATACTCATAGTGAAGAAAATATTGAAGTTGGCCAGTTGATCGAAAGACGATTAGTAGCTAACACCAGATTTAATCCCTAATTGCGGATTAGAGATAGACCTTCAACATGACATGACGTCATCGAATAGCGGATTAATTTAACAGCACTTCGAGCAAACGGGTCCATACCATACCATTCTATTCTTACAATATATCTAGCTTACCACTATAGCGTGTGCAAGACTCACTACATCTATACAAGAATATCCTTATCCTTCTGATTATTAATGCTCATAGAAACTGTCACTGTTATAAGGGAAGGAATGTTTAACGTTCTGCTCCATGTAATTGAGGTAATCAGTCTTTGTGGATTGTCTCTAGCGAGTCTAAGACCCTTATTAGTGTGGAATTAAAACTGACGCGACAACAGATTTTCCACAAAGTCCTTGACTGGTCTGATGCGGTCATGCCGAAAACGTTCTGTAACTTGGTAGTCAATCGTTCAAAGGTAATCATCGAAGAACACTGGGAACACGGCCTCGTCAAGTTCTGTCTGGATTATTACTCATTCCTTATCCCAAGGCTGTTGTATTTGACTCCGCGAGAGCCGAGAAGTCTGCAGCAAGGCTTCTGAATAGTGAACACACAACTGTTTTTTTGGGGGTGTATTTGGCGCAAACTTCAATTAGACAATATGGGCCACTTAATGAGCTCTACACTATCTCTAACAATACAATGGCATATATACAAAAGAAAAACCATAATCTTTGGCATGCATAACTTATATAATTAATTTAAATCGAAGAATGACGAATATAAACTCATCAATCAAACCTTTCCAATGACCTTAAACTGAATTAAAATTCAACACGATTGTAAGCAATTTCATCATAAAATGAAATTCCCAAACTTCTCACTGGTCTGATGACCAATCAACCATTGCGTCTCATGCTGGACCGGCTAATAACGAATAGTCTTATTGGTGTTATTGACACATTAACCTTTCTTTTTCTGTAATCAGTCTTTGTCGACCGCCCATAGTGATTCTAAGAAGTTTATTAGAGAGGAATGAAAACAGACGCGACAAACCTTAACTGGTTTATTTTTATTTTGATCAAAGCACTGTTGCTGCACGGGCGTTCGATCGCTTAACTGTTATCAATGCAAACGACAGCGCAGAAGGAGTGTTCATTATCTCCCTGAATTATTACTCTCAATTACACGCTATGCGAAGTACCCAGGGGTTGCTGTATAACGGTACCTCATTTATCCGTTTGTACAGAAATCAGTCAATCGCGTATAAATCGAAAATATCAACTGCATATAATGAAGTGTTAACATTTTGCAACCGCCCGGAAAAAATCTCCCACAAACGAGATCTTGTGTGAATCGCTTAAGTCAACCAATCTAATCACCCATTTGCGACATTCTGGTTAAGTAACAAACTACCACATAATTCACGTTTGCCCAGTGAAGGCCCTCTGTAAGCCAGGACTTTTTCCTGGCGAAAGCGCGTTATTCTCCCCAAAAATTGTTAACAAGATAACTTACAGAGAAAAGTTAACTTATTATATCCACATTTTGTGCTGACTTTCATTGACCAAATTGCACTACTCTACCTAAAGATGTAGCCAACACAGCTCAGTATTATAAGTCTAAGGAAGAGAAAGCTTTTGATTAACTCATACCAGTATCAACAGAATGTGGTCAACAAATTAAAACAGCAGCATACTTTCCTTTCATTAATGGGCCATAAGTTTATAACATATATAAAAAGATTGATGGTGTAACGTAATGTAACACACAAAATTGATTACCAAGTTCGAAAGAGCGGGTTGGTGATTGGTTAAGATGCGGTTGGGACGGTGTTGACAGTCAAAATGGTAACTGCCACGGCTGTGGCGATTGTCGTTCACTTTATGCAATTTTTCAAAGCTAATGTAAAGACAAAAATTTACATTTTATCTATAATTAACATTAACAGAAGTGGTCTATTCTTTAAGGTTAAGTACACAAATGGTGTAGAAGATTGGAAAAATCACCCTTCGTTCTTCGTAAACACCGGCGAGCTTTCCATCCTCGTCTAAGGTTGGACGGATTAACGGGAATCTGTGCTAAACATCGGAGAGGTTTCCAAAAGCATGCTTAACAAAAAGGCGGCGCCGGACTGTGGCAAGATAAATCTGAGTAAAAACTGGCAAGGCGCAAAACAGGATCGTGTTATTAATTTCTCATCCATTTCTACCTTACTTTCAGACAAGGAAAACCCTGAGTTAACTTTCGGATGACCTCTCTTTACCCCACCCAAGACGAATGGAATTTTCATTCGAATGAAATGGGCGTTCTAGTGCCATTAATATGCCCTGACATCATGACAGACACGTTTATTTACAGTGGCGCCACGCCTGTGTGTTGTCGACTTTGATGTGAAAACGACTTTCTGATTGGCTGCTTGTTCCTACAATAGTCCAATTAACGTTTAGCCAAGATTTTGTCGTGAATTACAGCAAGGGTAGACATGTGAAAGTCTCGTCTTACGCATTTTGACCCTTGCAATGGAAAGATGCCTACCCAATCGTATTCTCGCGAGATTTTCTATAGTGGACGAGACTAAGACAACTCTCGTTCGCTGTGCCAGGCCATCGTGCATTAATTTCCGCCAATATTTGGAGCGATGTATGCCACAGACCAGCAAATAAAAGAAGTGCAAAACAAGATGACCCGGGTGTATCTTAGAGTCAATGTCTCGATGCTGGAAGTAGAATCGCTTATATTTTAGAATGCAGGCCTACACTATGTGGATAGGATGGGGGGTCATCACTGACATCAAATATCATCGAATGGGAGCGAAATTCGGGATATACTATGACATTTTGCATACTATAATATAGTACATCCCAGATCAAATGGCGTTTCTTAATGACCCTTGTTAAAACACGGCCTTAAACCTCAAACAAACAAAACAATTGTGACACTGTTCATGGTTCACAATTCAAGTTTCATATATTTATATCAGCTATTACCGTACAGTTGATAATAACCAATTATCACCAACTCTTTTTTGTGCTTTTTCATTGACATATAGAACCTTGTGTTAACGGCAGACAAAGGCTTTTACTAAGTCTTTGTATATCAACTGACGGACTTATTCGTTCATAGTTACGTGACATTAAGTTGTTTTACATGTATGGATAATAATGTCTTGTTTTTGAATAAACTGAAACACAAAGTCATTGCAATAGCGTACCGCGCACATGTTAACACTGTTACACTAATTCGGTGAGGTATATTTTGTATGCTCATCCCTGAGGGCTGGAGTTTCTGAGGTGAAAATGTGTGTTATGAACAACGGTTGCTGATCGTTACATTTATGTAATACCCCAGACTGTCTGCGCAATCCCCGCGCTGTCTCACTGCTAGCGATCATTGAATAAACCCGACAATCCCCGCGCTGTCTCACTGCTAGCGATCATTGAATAAACCCGACTCAGCAACAGAAATCCGCTTCATTATAACAAGGACAAATTCCATATGAATCAAATATGAGCTGTAAAAATGTTGTGAAAACTAATTCTGTTTGTGGAATTAGTCACGAAGTCTACATAAACCTCTATGGAAATAGTGTTGTTTTTATGATCTGAAAATTGTTGTTTCTCTAAATAAATGAGATGTCCCTTATCGCTATCCGTAAATTATGTTAATGCAAAGATAACATATTTACTGCAATATTCATGATGTATGAATAACGCCACACTGATAAGGGCTACATTCCCGGTATTTGAGCAATCAGATAACATTTCGTTCTACCAAATTAACGCATAAAAACTGAAACGTCCTTCTCGTCTACCATAGCAAATCAGTAATACAAAGATAACAGATTTGCTGCAATGTTTTTGAAGAGCAATATCGAGCCGCAACGCGTGTCAATATTATTGTGATACCAGTCAGATTTCTCTCCAATAACACTGAAGAAAATCAATTAAAGAATAAAAAATATTCTCAATCATCAAAATGAATTTTTTTTTGCCTTCGTTCAATATTTAACGCGTTGATGAGCAGAATAATTGTGGAAACGTCGCCAATGTCAGTCAGTCAGTCAGTCGGGAACGCCTTCATACCATTGAAATAATCTGAAATGTAGCATAAACAACAACGATCACTTAACAATCATCAATTATAGACATTTCTAACTTGATTTGTTTCAGAGTTTCGTCAGATGTTCGGAATAAAGGACCATTGATGTGTTTAATGACATGCATGAGGACCACTTTTACAGATGACATCTTCAAGGACAAAGTACAGAGAAAACCTGTTGACGGCTCAATGATATAAAATGTTCTCCAAAACCTGTCCGCCAATGTCCAGCTGATCACTGACATATAGACCTAGGCGCTATGCTGAACCATCATTGGCACATGTGCTGTGTTAAATCACTTATTATTTTACGAGTAAATTGCACAGAAACTCTGTAAATGGACCACTACCCTCTACCATATGCGATGCGTTAAATGTCCCCTGAAAAAGATCTGTTTAAACATCCGTTATGCTTCCTACCTATTTAAGAATCGCTGACAGAGACTGTGTTTAAAGAAACTGACAAAGACGATGTTTAAGGACTGCTGATAGAGACGAAGTTTATAAGGACCGTTGACACAGACGATGTTAAGGACAGCGGACACAGACGATGTTTAAGGATCACTGACAAAGGACGATGTTTAAGGACCGCTGACACAGACGATGTTTAAGAACCGCTGACACAGACGATGTTTAAGGACCGCTGAAATAGACGATGTTTAAGGACAGCTGACAAAGACGTTGTTTAAGGATTGCTGACACAGACGATGTTTAAGAACTGCTGACACAGACGATGTTTAAGAACCGCTGACACAGACGATGTTTAAGAACTGCTGACACAGACGATGTTTAAGGACTGCTGACACAGACGATGTTTAAGAACCGCTGACACAGACGATGTTTAAGGACAGCTGACACAGACAATATTTAAAAAGACACAGACGATGTTTAAGGACTGCTGAAATAGACGATGTTTAAGGACAGCTGACACAGACAATATTAAAAAGACACAGGCGATGTTTAAGGACAGCTGAAATAGACGATGTTTAAGGACCGCTGACATAGACGATGTTTAAGGATCGCTGACACAGACGATTTTAAAGCCCGCTGAAAGTGACGATTTTTAAGGAACGCTGACAGGGAAGATTTTTCAGGACAGCTGAGAGAGATGATGTTTAAGGACCGCTCACACAACCGATAATCATGGACCGCTGACAGAGAAGATTTTTAAGGACAGCTGAGAGAGACGATGTTTAAGAACCGCTGATACAGACGATGTTTAAGGACAGCTAAAATAGACGATGTTTAAGGACCGCTTGCAAAGACGATGTTAAAGGATCGCTGACACAGACGATTTTTAAGGACCGGTGACAGAGACGATTTTAATGGACCAATGACAGACGATGTTTAAGTCATGCCGACACAGGCAATGTTCAAAGGCCGCTAACAGATGCGATTTTCAAGGACCGCTGACAGAAAAGATTTTTAAAAACCGTTGACAGTGACGATGTTTAGCCACTATTACAGATGGTTGACACCAATTGTGTATTGTTTGCAAGAGCCACCAAAAAATGTCATAAACTCATTACTCATTATTGCGTAATGGTCCTCCACAGAAAAATATAGTTATACTGATGACCTTGGTGAGGAATATATACAAAAGTTATCTTAATAACATTAGCGAATGGTAACAATTGATTCTGCCCGCATTCAACTGCTAAACTCATTTAACAATGGATGGATTATTATTGATGTGGAAACTGCAAGTCCAATGTACGCGAACACAAATTGCTCAACCAAAAACCGTATTTGTGTTTGATATCCGGTCAAATTGTAAGGGGGCGAGCATGAATTGACAGCCCAAATTGACGCTGGTACTGTCCTTAGTTTTACAGATGTTTGTTGAGAGAACACTGCCATGATTAAAATGCACCGTCTCATGCACACTGTCGTCAACCCGATACCTTCTTTCTCTCCTGTCAGACGTGACTATTTCTATCAGAAAACACCTTGTCAAACAATCAGGAAATGGACCAGGGTTCAGGGGTGAAATGGTAGCCAATACAATACCAGGCATTACAGTGCTGAGTTTCTACTTGTCAATTTCATCCAATTATGTGTTTGCGTGGATCCATGCAGCGATATTTTATGGGGTTTGCTCATATTCATATGATGCTGTGTCGTCTTCTTTGTTATAGCCCTGGTCACGATTGATATGACAATGGCACAGCCTTGTACCTATGTCATAAACAACTTAAACAGATTGCTCCGAAGTGATATAAGAGACACTTGGCAATGACTGTAAATAGCGAAGAAAACGCTTTAAATTGTATTGAACATCAATAAATGTGTCAAAAGATTAAGGCTGTAGTGCAGCCTAATGTACAATTTGGTAATCAAATAGACAGATGTATATATTTTATACGTTTTGTCAATCGTGACTAAGCATATTTTTATTGTGACCAAAGTTGATGTGAGTGTAAAGTTCATGTATTTAAATCATTGGGGTTTTTTTGCAGTAAGTATATTGTTGATAGTTTCTTCTATTGGCTTGTTACAAAGTTGGTGAATAATGTATGTTGTCGAAGTGCAAGAAAATTAACAATTAAAAGCCTAATTTCAAATCGCATTTGTTAAAATAAAAAGCAGGTATATGATTTAACTCTTTTAGCCGACCAAGTTTATTAATCTTCTTGTACAGGCATTACGAAGTTGATATAAAATACGTATCTGATTGCATGAAATCTTAATTATCACCTAGATCTAAACGTTGCACCAGAAATGTCTTAGGTGCTGTTATCCATAATGTCTTCAGTTACTTTTTATACAATTGAAGTGTTCTATCAGAGACATTTCCAATCAGTCGCATTAATCTCAACCAGTGCCTTACGTAAACTTTCAGCTAGACAATTTGCGTTACTATTTTGTAGGCCTTATACCTATATATAACTCTTAGCTGGGTGCAATTGCTGATCGAGCTCCTTGTTATGTTTTGATCTCCTAGTGTAGTCCCGTCAGTCTGTTTGATTGATGTTAAAATATTTATATTCAGTTGTGTCAAAGATAATTGAACATAATTGGGCGAAAATAAAGCCAAGTCAAAATTATTCCAAAAAGGCAAAAAGCTTGATAATTTGTACAAGTTATTCATTCTGGAACTTTATTCAATGCTACCAATGCCACACTGTTTAAGCAAAACGATAAAATGCAGGTTCTTATTTGCTTCCTTTATGTTGCCCTGGTGCCATCGGAGCTAAAAGGCAACATGACTTAAGCCGCTCTATTTGTAATGTCGCTGTATTCATCCTGGGATTGCACTGTTTTTGATGCAAGATTGTCGACGGTGACTCCCTCCACCCACTGAGCTGGTAGGCCGTCATAAGAGTGAAATAACCTCAAACACGGCGTTAAACCCTATTCAAACAAACAAACAAACAGATCCCATGACGTCATCGTTAGTTCATGACGTCAGTTTATATTTGGTCAAATCAAAGGGACACATTACACCACGAGTTAAGGAAAACTCATTACCAAGTTTTGGGACGCAGCTGTGTGATTGGTCATTCTAAATCGATGTAGCTTTCTATGGGGTTTTGTCAGATCTATTTATGAGACAATCCAATATACCACCAGTGGTGTACTTCTTATTACTGGTCCGGATTGATCAGATTTGAAATCTTCTGGAAGCCAGGAATTCGTGACATCCGAGATAAAACAAAAGTAGCAAATTTGATAGAATATACTTATAAGTATTAATGTATTTTTATATGAACAATTTTTTGTCTAAAATGAAGTGATGTTATAATGTGGCTATTTTGGTCCAGTATATATATCCTTAATACGTTCCAAAGAAGCAATCATGTACACTAAAATCACGTTAATTCTCAGTAATTATCATGTCTGTCGTAAGTAGGCATGTGTATGGTAAATGTTGTATTTTGTATTTAAATCAGTGAGGTCCGAAAGCTCTGTGTGAATAAATGTTTGGTGTGAAAAATCTTTACGTATTTTTTATTTACGATGAACGAAAAATAAAAATCGATAACCATGGCCCTGCTGAAGATTGTTCACGATCGTGTTTTTAAAAAGGTTTAAAAAAAAAATAGTTCCTGACTTCCGGGTTGAAGTTAAGCAGAGAAAAATTATGCAAGTCTTATATCCTAAAAGCCCTGTTAACATGACAGTGAGGACTTCCCCTCACAGTCCTGGCGTGATCATCCCCCGCATACTTACTGAATAAGCGGGGGGACAAGTTCCGTGCAGTTAGATCATTAAAATCAAGGCAAATCCAATGATAATGTCCCATTTATCCCCGCTACGTACGTTACAGGCTTCCTCCGGCACTTAAACGCGATGTACGCAACTTTTTATCCGCTCCTGTCTGTCTATCGAGGCGAAATCGTCCGCTATGATCTATCTACGCGCATGCGTGTTTCCCACGCCATCCGAATTCTTACATTTACCCGAAGATAGCACACCGAGTAAAACCTTGACTCAAACGATCCATATCAATACAAAAAAGACAACTAAAACCCAATTTGGAAGTTATCAAAAAAAAAAAATCAATTTATATTCTTATAACTATATATATTCGACCCCAAAACTCAAAAAGTATAAGTGGTCGTATACCTTCTGGTGACTGCCGATTTATTCGAACATTTTTACAAGAATCAAAATTATTTTGTACAAAACGCCAGCAATATGGCAGAGGACATATAACACGAAAAGTATGCATGCAGTGTCACCCGTCCACCGTGGACAGCGTCTGGATACTGCTTTGGCGCTTATCTTGACATTTAGTTCAGTTATTTGAAGCCATAAATCCCCGTGTTTCTGCCCGATCGGCGCTCATTAGAGAGTTTGTGACACTATATGGGAAATATTTTTGGGTCTGTTTGGGAGCTGGAAAACCTAGCCTAAAATTTGCATCTGGAATGGGAGATTTGTCAATTATAGAGGTGGCTCTATTGATTGTAGATATATGTATATGTTCTTTACTAGACACTGTTCCGTTTAAAGAAGACCCAGGTGCTTCCACAGACCTGGCTCTCTTTTCAAGGGTATCTTCTGTAAAAGACGCGGCTCTCTTTATCGAACTCCCAGTAGCACGTTGGTTCATATATGTGGCTCTATTAATTGCAGATCTGGGTGTAAGATGACGGTCAGATCTACTAGGTCCTGTTGTGCTAACCAGCTGGTACCGGTTAGCCTGCACCGGCAGATTAACGGGGGATTTTGTGGAAGGTTGCCCATAAGTCATAATATCATTAGTAGTACATAGTTGTCTGTAGTGTAAGCCGCTGGTCACAGAGTTGTAGGCTTTGAATCTCGATTGGAGAAAGGTGAGAATTCGGGAACAACGTGTGTCGTTGACATGGATGCCCTCAATCTGATCGAGGTAGCGGATAACTTCCTTCATACAATCACTGTATCCGGTCTGATAATGATGGAGAAAATCCGACCAAATGTCTACAGTATACCATTCACCTGAAATTAAACAAATTGAAAAGAAGTTATTCTCTCATATTCACTCCGTTTACAATAATCAGTCCAAATTCACAAGTTTCAACAACATTTCACTATTTTGAAAGAGATATATGCCCATATTTCACTACAAAATAGTAATCATAACAGAGATCTGGTTAAAACAAAAAATCACGCACACACCGGTCAGTATTGTATATTTGATACTGCAGTTTCTGTCAACCGAAATTTTCGCCAATGTCCCGACAGACAAACAATGGTCTTCAAAACTCTTCATTGCCATTGAGATATAATTGGACTCCACTAAGACAAAGGGTTTGCTTGTTTGATTAAAGTTTTACGCCGTACTTAATTTTATTTCACTATCATGACAGCGTGCCAGCCTGACCAATAGGTGAAGCAAATCCTCTCGACATTACCGACAACAAGCAGTCATATACAGGACAGGAAAACCAAAAAACGCAAACAAAGACATCACCAATAGATATACGTCTCGTGTTACCCCTTAGCCCTGGGAGCTCAAGGGTGACATGAAGCTTCCACTAATCGACAGCCAAAAACAACAAGAGAATGAAGCCCTCACTAATCGACAGCCAAAAACAACAAGAGATCCACAAAATTTAGTCGCCTTTTTCAAATAATCAAACTGTATAATTTGTCAGTGGAAGACTTTTTTGTAACTGACTTGATTGGTTTGAATGTGGATTCTTCACGTTACTGATAAGTCACGGCAAGGTGATCGCTCTCGGTCTAT
>JAVFBX010241216.1:0-10409 GCA_034783855.1 Mopalia kennerleyi | reverse complement strand
ATTGAACCACCATCACCATGACCAGACAGTGTTATTGAACCACCATCACCATGACCAGACAGTGTTATTGAACCACCATCACCATGACCAGACAGTGTTATTGAACCACCTTCACCATGACCAGACAGTGTTATTGAACCACCATCACCATGACCAGACAGTGTTATTACACCACCATCACCATGACCAGACAGTGTTATTACACCACCATCACCATGACCAGACAGTGTTATTGAACCACCTTCACCATGACCAGACAGTGTTATTGAACCACCTTCACCATGACCAGACAGTGTTATTACACCACCATCACCATGACCAGACAGTGTTATTAATCCACCATGACTATGACCAGACAGTGACTTGTGTCTATTATCATGCTAACAGATTAGGGGAATTTAAGGGGTAAGCCTTTCAGATCAACGCGTTAGCGCCAAAACAAGATGATAATATTGCATTAATACGTCTATTGATATTCGCATTGAACTATTTGCTTTTGTCTTACTCCTCATATAGCTGTTTAGCTTGATCTGGAATCCGTATTCAATAGTCCGAATAGGAGAGATTTTCCTGACAACCGAACAAGATTTATATCTGCAGTAACGTTATATATTTAAAATTAGATTTGCAGAGCTGTTTAGAATTCCCGAGAACACCATATGCCATAACATTTCTGAACTAGTGGCTGCTGACAGACACGCAATTTTTACCAACACCCATTCCCTGCTAAACATTAGTATTACCTTTCAAACAGAAAAACGGCCTACTGGCCACAGGCTATGTTTCTCGAAAGCAGTCACACTGTCTTAGCTTAACGCTACAGGTAAATTAGCTTTACCAACAGGCAAATGTATTTGACAAAGTTTGGCTTTTACTGAATGGCTACAGGTGGCGTGCACCGCCGTCACGAATAAACATTTTAAACATTGCTAATTCGTTTCGAAAGTTTGTCTAGCGCAATTCTCTAGCAATGAGGCCATAGGAGCACTTCTGGACTACTTATTTTTCTTTAGTGTGATATGTATTTCAGTTTTGTTTGTAGCAGAACTTAAAAATGACAGTTCATGTGCAGGATTATTTGAAGATACTAAACTTTGATAAACATGCTCAGCATCATTAACATTTCTGTGCAGTGTTAATGTCTTATATTTACAATATGAACAAAGCGGTTAGTGCCTACATGTACACCCGACAATGTTATTTCTATTTGGAAGCAATCAGTCCATCCATCAAAATGATCAAACGGTTTAGTTGCCCAAAATATCCCTCACAGTGTTGTGTTATAGTTAAACCATATGTTTCTCTCGAGAACTATTATGCTTAGTGTATCAGTCTATTACTAAGCACCTAGTCACACATAGTCGGGCCTTTTGTAGTGTGCCTTTTATGCCATCGTGACCATGGGAATATTAATTTGTTTGATTTGATATTTAAGTTATTTTGATGCAAATGTTGTTTTCCAAACGTTAATATGTGATTGATGATTTACTCGAGTTGTGTTTGATATGCGATTGATGACTTACTCATGTTTTGATTAATATGTGAGTGATGATTTTTTCATGTTTTGGTTAATATGTGATTGATTATTTAATCATGCTTTGGTTGATATATGATTGATGAGTTCTTCATGTTTTGGTTGATATGTGATTGATGAGTTACTCATGTTTTGGTTAATATGTGATTGATGATTTACTCATGTTTTCGTTGATATGTGATTGATGATTATCTGCTGTTTTGGTTGATATTTGATTGATGCGTTACTCATGTTTTCGTTGATATGTGATTGATGATTTACTCATGTTTTGGTTAATATATGATTGACGATTTCTTCATGTTTTGGTTGATATGTGATTGATGATTTACTCATGTTTACGTTGATATGTGATTGATGATTTACTCATGTTTTCGTTGATATGTGATGATGAGTTACTCATGTTTTGCGTGATATGTGATTGATGATTTACTCATGTTTTGGTTGATATGTGATGATGAGTTACTCATACTTTTGTTGATATGTGATTGATGATTTACTCATGTTTTGGTTAATATATGATTGATGATTTCTTCATGTTTTGGTTGATATGTGATTGATGATTTGTTCATGTTTTGGTTGATATGTGATTGATGATTTACTCATGTTTTGGTTGATATGTGACGATGATTTACTCATGTTTTCGTTGATACGTGATTGATGATTTACTCATGTTTTGATTGATATTTGACTGCTGATTTACTCATGTTTAAGTTGATATGTGATTGATAATTTCTTCATGGTTTAGTTAATATGTGATTGATGATTTACTCATGTTTTGGTTGGTATGTGATTGATGATTTACTCATGTTTTCGTTGATACGTGATTGATGATTTACTCATGTTTTCGTTGATATGTGATTGGTGATTATCTGCTGTTTTGATTGATATTTGATTGATGATTTACTCATGTTTTGATTGATATTTCATTCATAATTTACTCATGTTTTGGTTGATACGTGATTGATGATTTACTCATGTAATCGATGATTTATTCATGTTTTGACTGATATTTGATTGATGATTTAATCATGTTTTGTGTGATATGTGATTGGTGATTTACGCATGTTTTGGTTGATATGTGGTTGATGATTTATTCATGTTTTGTTTGAGATATTTTGAATAACATGACATCGACTGATTGAACGAGCAATCTAACGATTGATTGATTACATGAATGATTGACAGGTAACAACGATGACGGGAGAAAAGACGCGAACAGAATGATAAATTTGCTGCTAAATGCCAGTATATACGTTTACAGTACTGGATGTTTTGACATTTTATCGCTGTCGCATAGATCTGAAACCATCAGCATTTTCCTCAGATACCACAGGTTATTAGATATTTCTCGAATGCAGTGCATGGTCTTCCTGAAGTTTATGTCAGTTGTGATCATTGTATCGGTTAATAGTCATGTGCGTGCTCAGGCCGGTTGATGGGTGCGTTATACAGGGAAATGTTTGTGTGTTTGTTTGATTGGGGGTTTAACGTCGTACTCAAGGGTATTTCACTTATACGACGACGGATTGTCCACTTCACACTGTTCCGTGCCCTGGTATGGTGGAAAACCGGGAGGAAACCTCGTAAACCCCACCCCCGCGATTGCCGGATCCACATTTTGCGATTCACTGATATACCCCGAGATCCTCATGGAGAAGGGGAAATCTTCATTTGATGGTAAACGAGTGTGATTGGCTGATTTCAAGGAAACATTTCTTGATGACTGGTTTATAATTCTGGGTTTGGTTTTTCTATCTGAGTATAAAGCACATTTACAATAAGTTATGAGCAGCACTATGAGGTAAAAGGGAAGTCTGTATAAGAAAACGTCACTGAATATCTACCGTGTCCAAAAGTTGACCAATTACTAATGAGATTAATATCTCATTAACCACAAATTACAAGCATGCGTTAACTACTGTAAGAGGGCTAGTTGTGAAATCGATGTGCTCATATATTGATGGACATGTGACGATGTCTTGTCATAATCTTCACAGACACACTTGATCTGGAGTCCAAATGGTTCTTCACAGTTCCTATCAAAAACCATCTCTGCTTTAACGACATTAAGCCACGAGAACAGTGGTCCTTGTCCAGCTTGTCCCCGCTAATAGTAATGATCCGATATACACTCTTAGGGATAATGGTTCTTTGAGGGTCTTTAGAAAAAGAGGAGGGTTCTATATGAGATCATTACGAACAAACAAAAAACGGTTCTTTGGAATAAAAAGATAGGCAGAAGTATTCGAAACAGTTGCTGTGATGGTCATGACTGACGATCCGTTAAGTGTTCCATTAGAGCTATATATTTGTAAGAGTGTATGGTGTGTCTGTTTGTCTGTTTGTTTGATTGGGGTTTAACGTCGTACTCAAGGGTATTTCATCTATATGACGACATGCCTGCCCAATGGCCAATGAGTGAAGGAAACCACCCTTGACACCACTGGCAACAAACAAAGACAGGCCAAATTCAGGACAACATCAGGACACAATACATATACTACAAGGGGTCGGCTTCCTGTGCCCCTTTAGCTATGAGAGCGCCAGGGCAACATCAAGCTCCCTCCATCCATCCACAATGTGGGTAGAACAGTTGGTCGCCCATCTGTGGCTAAAGTAATCCTATCTGGTTTAAATTCGCATTCGGTTGTCGTTTTAGAAAGTGTATACAGTTGTATTATAGGATATACGTTATTTAACCAAACTGAGCAATCTTATAATTGATAGTGCTATCAAGCCAAGGTCAGCTTGACCATGATATGTCTGGATGACAGAATAACTCAGTTTTCTGATTTGTCAGATTAATAAACTAAGACATCGCCAGGAATACATCGAATCGTAGTACATATGTCCGCAATGTAAAGCTCCTCTAACAATTTTCCGTTTATTTTAAAGCATAAGATGCAAAGACCTGTTATGTATACAACTTTCAAAGTTTGTTAAATTCTACGTTCGACCTCGTTCCAAAGAGTTTAATCGATCTGTAAAATGAAGTATATAGGACAACTAAATGCCACTATCGAAAGTTATATTGACGAAGATTTCAATCCAAAAGCACACATGTGTAATATACCTAACTGTTGATATTTACAGTAGCAATGTTCCCTTCTAAGATAGAATGGGCATTTCATCTCTAGCGGTAACGTGCCTGGTTTTCAATTCAATTAAGTTTACACATCTGTGAAAAACAACATCGATTTTTCGGTTTGTGTAATTGGTTATTGTTAAAAAAGCGTTGCGTCTGGAGTACGGGTTAGTGACTGGAGTCAATAACACACTGACATCGGATATAGCTGGATTTCACCACAAGATACAATTTCAACTATTTAATTACACTGTGATGATAATACTGAAATATTAAGCATATTATTACGAAAAGAACTCGCACATTGAGTGAAGGATATTCTAGTTTGTTTTTACATTGACAGGCGTTGTGTCCAGAAAATGTCGTCTGCACAATCGACTTGTTATGCTGTGTACACACATTACATCATATATTCTGATGATAGTTGGTTTAGATGTTGTTAAAAGCCGTAGGTCAGGCTACTTCCCTCATATGACGGAGAACCAGACCAATGTGTGCAGATGATCTCTCTCAGCGCCAAAAGCAGCAAGCAGACAATAAAAAGACATCACAAACAGATCGACTTCTTTGATTCATAGTTGGTTTGTTTGTTTGTTTGTTTGGTTGGTTGGTTGGTTGGGGTTTAACGTCGTACTCAAGGATATTTCATTTATATGACGGCTCGTTCACTTACACGTTTCCATGCCTAATTACTTTAAGCCCGCCGCACACGAGCGATTCTCCGTCGGCGACTTAAAATCTCAAGGAAATCGCCTCGTGTGCGGTAGGCTTGCGACGCGACTAGACACTGTCGGCAACTAGTCGCAAGGCATCAAACATGTTTGATATCTTGCAACTCGTCGCCGACTGTTGGCGACTAATCTCCTCGTGTGCGGCAAACACGCGACAGAAAATCGCAGCCATACGTTGTACATCCAATCAGTAACCGTGATAGAGTCACATGATTAACATTTAAAAATTATTGACGCAAGTATTATAAACTAGCTCTGTCGCCAGGGCTTATTATGTTCAAAATCAAAGCTAAAATTTCTATGCAACTTTCAATGAAAGTCAATTTTAAAAAAGTCATGCCAAGTGTTAGTCGCGTGGTATAAATATCAGCTGATTTTAGAAGAATCACCGACTCAGAATCGCTCCGTGTGCGGCAAAAGCTGTCGCCGACGGAAAACCTGTTGCAATTAGTCGCCGATGGAGAATCGCTCGTGTGCGGCAGGCTTAAGCTCATAAAATTGCCCCAAACACTAGAACGAATACATTTCGATATCAAAATAGCGAGTATCATTGTTAGTGTTTCAAGAGAAAACAAATAATCCACTGTGCAAAGCGGTCAGTTGGCTACTTTCGAGTGACTATGAAGGGTGGGGGTAGGAGGTGGCGGGTGGACGTATTCTGTTTGCCTTGCTCAAGGTTCGCCCTCGTTTTTGTCATCGTTTTGCTCGTAGGCCTCCTAAACTCTTGGGCCCCACCCGTCCTGCCCGTTTGACCGTTTGTTTGCTGCAGCATTAACAGAAATACAAACTCCTTTCGTTTGTTGACAGTTAAACCTTTAGCTATACCATTCGTTTTAATGAACGTGTTAGCATTTCAGATATTGATTCATTTATTTATTCCAAGTTTTAGACTCACCCCTTATTGGCTATCTGTGATAGCTTGACCAGAAAATCAGGCCGGCAGACAAACCTATTTTTTTTCTTCACAAATCTTTTGTTTCCCAACCAAGTCCAAAACACACAATCCTGCTATGAAACAAGGACAACACGCTATTCACTGTAATGCAGACTCGTTCAATACACACCTGTGTCAAGAATTGTTTAATAATAAAAGAGATCTATGGTCGCACTTGGGAATTTCAGAACAAATTAATTTGATGCGATTGATTTTTTCCACTGGAATCACAATTTTAGAGGCCCACTCTTTTCTGATGTTATCAATAGTTGATAAGGCTGTAGATGATATAATGAGCAGTGGCTGGCCTGATTATGACAGGTACCTGACTCCCAAAGCGGACTCGCTCATAATACCGCTATCAGCTTCAATTATTAATCTGTTCGTCACACGCTATTATTTTTCTGTGCGTGTGATAATAAAATCATAACACGTTCACCTTGTTGTTTTTGCAATAGCCGAGACCCGAGGTAGATAGGTGAAAAACTTTCGTATATTATGCGCTTCATTTAAATACCCATCCGAGTATCTCGAGTCTGTATACGGAATGACGGAAACGAGCCCTTCTATCTGGTGATTTATCTTCGTATGTCTGTCTTTATTTTAGTCTGTGTGTCCGTGTGTCTTTGTGTCTGTCTTGGTGTGTGTGTATGTGTCTGTCTATGTGTCTGTCCGTCCGTCCGACCGTCTGTCCGCCCACTTAAATGCCTGCCTTATTTATTTTAACCTTTCCAATCATACCTGAAGACTCATAACCCGGAGAGACAATGGGCAGCTTGATCATGGTTCAGTCAATTGCCGTATGCCAATCCCGTAGGGGATGTTGTACTACAGTTAGTAGCTAAATCAGTAGATTAGATAAATTAGCCTTTACCGTAAAAAAATTGACACTAAATAAATACAGCTATTTAAAGAACTAATAAATACACGAACAAGATTAAACAGGATTTTAATTTTATTTTTTGTGCGGTTCGATAAACGTAGAACTTAGCAAACGATATGCTACATCTTAAAGGTATCCCCAAATGGGTTTTAAATCAGATTGAAAGTGACTGAATTAAAAAGATAATACTCTAAACTATCTGTAACATAAATACCGTATTTTTCCGACGCTTGGAATTTGTTTTATTCAATTTCAAACTTGCGGCTTTTCATACAGGCCATTTGAGCTGTGAAGTTGGCAGGGGAAACTCCATTCGTAACAGTCTGTGTGGGAAAAATACGACTCCATACCGGAGATACACGAAGGGTTGCTATATCAGAAAAGTCAAAATGGCGGCAGGCAACTTTAGCGATTGTGTTATAACAAAATCTTCTTCAGATAGCCAGTTTAGCCTAGTAATTTATCTAATGACCCGATACGAATGGTGGAACAAAAACAGGTAGACTACCAGTTATTCGCATGGGAATTATCCCTAAGCCGACGATAGTGACACGAATAATATTAAAATTTATCCAGATACACCATGGTCACTGCTTATTCTGCATGGTCCCCAGCCCCCATCATGCAATGCTAGTAGCCATGACCATGGTGTATCTTTTCTATTCTAAAGCGGTGCATTGTGGGAGTCGGGGACCAGACTATAGGTCACTGCTATTCAAATAGTCTCGCGTGGACAGACTATTCTCGCGTTAACTTCGACCACGGCTTAATAGTCTGTCCGCAGTACATGTTAAACTTTTCAAAAAGAACATGGCCGTCATTTGCCCATTGACGCACAGTTGGCTTTCTGATAAGTCAATTTAAAAAAATATTTCAAACATTAAATCGAACCCAAAACCTTTGTTTTGATTTACAAATAAATTAATTTGAGGTTTATTTGTTGAAGTTGAAAAATATTCAGTCCGTACTTTAAAACACGTGTGACCTAGATCATAATAGTAAACAACCGCGAATTCGTCATAGTTAACAGTACGGACTGAATATTTTTCAACTTCAACAAATAAACCTGAAATAAATTTATTTGTAAATGAATACAAACGTTTTGGGTTCGATTTAATGTTTGAAATATTTTTTAAATTGACTTATCAGAAACCCAACTGTGCGTTAATTGGACAAATGACAGCCATGTTCTTTTTGAAAAGTTTAACATGCAGTGCGGACAGACTCCGTGCGGACAGACTCCGTGGTCGAAGTTAACGCGAGAAGAGTCTGTCCACGCGAGACTACCGCAGATAGGAATCCAGTCAGCGCTCGCCTGGAAACATTAATATATGTAGAGAGTATAGAGGTCCACTCAGTGTTAGGTGTTATAAATCACCTTAAAAGGGCGTACAGGGGTCCAATCAGTGCTGGCTCATACGGGTCCAGTTACAGTTAGTGATGGCTGTAAATGTTAATAAATACAGAGAATAAAGGCTCACGTAAAAAGTGTAAAGGGGTCCAGTCAATGCTGGCTCTCATAGGTAAAGAAACATGACGTGTATGGGTCCAATCAGTGTTGGGTGTTATAAATCACTTTATAAACGCCTATAATGGTCCAATTAGTTAATGCTGACTGGAAACGCTAATCCATACAGAGAGTACACGGGTCTAGTCAGTGCTGGCTGTTATATATCACCTACATAAACGTATAGAGGCCCAGTCATCGCTGGCTGGAAATATTAATATATACAGAAAAAAAAGGGATCTAGTCAGTGTTGGTTTGTAATGAATCTCCTACAAAAAAAGCAGATAGGTGTCCAGTCATTGCTGTTTTTAAATGTTATTATATACTGAGAGTATAGGGGTCTAGTCAGTGCTGGTTGTCATATATCACCTACACAAACGCATAGGGGCCCAGTCTGCGCTGGCTGGGAATATTATTATATACAGAAAGTAAAGGGATCTAGTAAGTGTTGGTTTGTTATCAATCACATACAAAACGAAGATAGCGGTCCAGTCAGCGCTCGCCTGGAAACATTAATATATGTAGAGAGTATAGAGGTTCACTCAGAGTTAGGTGTTATAAATCACCTTAACAGGGCGTACGGTACAGGGGTCCAATCAGTGCTGGCTCATACGGGTCCAGTCAGTGATGGCTGTAAATGTTAATAAATACAGTGAATAAAGGCTCACGTAAAAAGTGTAAAAGGGTCCAGTCAATGCTGGCTCTCATAGGTAAAGAAACATAACGTGTATGGGTCCAATCAGTGTTGGGTGTTATAAATCACTTTATAAAAGCCTATAGGGGCCAATTAGTTTATCAAATAATAACGTATTCAAGCTTAGTCAAAGCTTACTGGAAACGCTAATGCATACAGAGAGTACAGGGGTCTAGTCAGTGCTGGCTGTTATATGTCATCTTAACTAGCTTATAGGGGTCCAGTCAATGTTGACTGGAAAGGTTAATATGTACAGATTGTTTAAGAGATCTAGTCAGTGTTGGTTTGTTATGAATCTCCTACAATAAAACAGATAGGTGTTATTATGTACTGAGAGTATAGGGGTCTAATCAGTGCTGGCTGTTATATATCACTTACATAAACGTATAGGTGCCCAGTCATCGCTGGCTGGAAATATTAATATATACAGAAAATAAAGGGATCTAGTCAGTGTTGGTTTGTTATGAATCTCCTACAACAAAGCAGATAGGTGTCCAGTCATTGTTATTATATACTGAGAGTATAGGGGTCTAGTCAGTGCTGGATGTTACATTTCACCTAAATAAACGTATAGGGGTCCAGTCAGCGCTGACTGGAAATATTATTATATAAAGAAAGTAAAGGGATCTAGTCAGTATTGATTTGTTATAAATCACATTGTTGATTTGTTATGAATCTCCTACAAAAAAAGCAGATAGGTGTCCAGTCATTGCTTTTTTAAATGTTATTATATACTGCGAGTATAGGGGTCTAGTCAGTGCTGGATGCTATATATCACCTATACATGTACACAAACGCATAGGGGCCGGTCAGCGCTGGCTGGGAATATTATTATATACAGAAAGTAAAGGGATCTACCCTCTTAGAACATATGGTTCTAAAACGGTTCTTTAAGAGTCAATGAGGTTTTTTAAAGAACCTTCTTGATGGTAAATGGTTCTTCAGCAACCCAAAGGTTCTTTGCGGGCTGAAAAGGTTCTTTGTGGAAGAAAAGGGTTCTTTGCATGGCGGAAAGGTTCTTTATGATGGAAAATGGTTCTT
>JAVFBX010241205.1:0-10410 GCA_034783855.1 Mopalia kennerleyi | reverse complement strand
ATATTGTAATATTAATAATTTATTGTTATGGTAGTTTTTCTTCTTTCTTTTTTAATTCAAATATGGCAATGT
Organism: Mopalia kennerleyi; assembly: GCA_034783855.1. Classification (NCBI taxonomy): domain Eukaryota; kingdom Metazoa; phylum Mollusca; class Polyplacophora; order Chitonida; family Mopaliidae; genus Mopalia; species Mopalia kennerleyi. The sequence continues at coordinate 10,338 of JAVFBX010241205.1, read as the reverse complement.
AAATTCAATTAATCAAAAATTATTGTAAAAAATATGGAAACAAAGCGAAATCCATCACGGGAAGCGGCCCTAAAAGCACAATTTCAAACAAAATCTGAGTTTTATATTTAATTGACGTCTGCTAATTATCCTATGTATTATTTCAATGGCCTGTTTGGAAACTGCAAAGAATTACTATCTTGATTAATATGGGACTGTAGACCATCTCATGAATGGTTGTACAGAAAACAAAATGATAACTGAGTAGAGTTGACAAATTCATTCATACGCTTTCTAAATTGTAAAACCAACTCATTTAACCGTCTCTTTATGATTATAGGCTTAATAAAACTTTAGAGCTGTGTTAAAGCAACAACAACAACATTCACAATAAAGTTGTCTTATAAAATTAAGATACGCTGAATAGTAAGGAACTTTCATATAAAGTGTGAAATATACTCCCATATAAACATAGAAGTGTATCTGTGAACCAATGAAAAGTTAATTGATAATACCAACAGAACAATTTGACCAGCCGTAACAAATGTCTAAAACGTTTTATAATAACCACAATCTCTGAAAACAAGTGTGTGTATTCCGGCGTGAGTATTTAATCTTGGATCAGAAACTTTTGTTGAAATTTTGATTATAGAAGTAAAAACATAAAGATGTTTTTTTTTTGTAACGACAACATTATTTAACAAAACACGGAAACATACTCAACCAAAGGTGACATATTTTAATTTCGCAAATTATGAAGGCCGAGAACCGTCGGGGAATCAAACCCAGCAGAGACTTAAGGCATCAAACCACCCGAAATAAAACATAGACGATTTAGTTAACCGGGCTTCTAGGACACGGCAACCTTTGATAACACATTGTTTACCTGCACAGTTATGTTAAATAACATATAACCGTTACGTAAATGAAATATATTCGCCACAAATATGATGTTAGAGGACAGAATCTCGTAAGATTGAAAATTCATATTAGATCTTTGGCCGACAGATTGCTGAAATTAAATGAGAGTTATGCCCCCTTAGTAAACATGTGATCTTAATTATACAGTTTCTGGATAACATCGTCTGTAAACAGATTTTAGAATATAGCATTGACTGAATTCTACTTAACATGTTCTTAGTTTCGAAGTTTGTTCTTTGATAAAAGAAAATAATAATAATGTACTGTACAATGTTTTTTTTATCTTTTGGGCAGGGTGGTCTCTTTGTCAATTTAACGTTTTTCACTGTAGTTCTTTTTTTTTTTTCAAAAAAATTGATGTAATTATGCCAGTTTAACATGTCCATTACCTTAATTAAGGAAAACGAATATATCACACAATTACCTGGAATTATCGCTTATTATTTCCACTATGAACTGCGGGGCAGAGTTGAATTTTGCCTTTCTGAAAAATATTTTCCTATCATTTTAAATGAAAGTTAAAATGTATTAAATATAAAACATTACATTTTGAAAAAATAATTATATTTGCTCATAATCCCTTGACGGTGTCTTTGCTAAATAAATGCTGAGACAAACTGCTGAGATGTCGAAGCGATTCGCAAAAACAAGGCCGCCTTATTGTTAAAATGATCAAGAGTGTGGGAGGCCATTGACTACAGTGACAACCCTTTGAGGAGAACTTCAATACCGACAGAACAAGTGACATTTTCTACTCTGTACCTATGATTTTTCTTCCATCAAAGAAAATAGAATGAGTATGTTTCTTTTTTCAACGAAACCCCCCGAGTTAATCTATCTGTGGGGTGTTTTATTCAGAGTGCATAAATATTGACCAGACCAGTGAGAAGATATCATTCGGTGAACACATCTCAGTCAGCAACACACTATAATCTGCCAGAAATACCCCAACATTCGTCTACAATAATGTATAAGATGGGCCTCTCCGCTCCTGTCTTTGACTTCAGTTCATCGAATAGTACTGTCAGTTCCCCGCCAATTTCGAAGTCAGCCAATCAGATGAAGTCTTACTGGTAAGTGTTAAATGCAGGTTTCACAGTCTTGTGCATTCTAGCACTCAACACATGTTAATACAATACATGACCAGTAATCGTGGTCTTTTATTTTAGAAAAGTTAGAAAATATCAGTTATTATCAATATAGAATCTGTTATATAATTATACCTTAATTGACATCATGTGGATTTTTATAATAATTCTTCTTTTTTTTTACTTTAGGTCGCCATCTTGTAATCTGTCATGTGACGCTATCTTCTACTTCCCTTCGCCGGGTTGTTTGGGGAATTCAGCATTTACCTTTGACGCCACTGAACCATCCACACCACAGAGGTCACCGTTCATGGCGATACAGCCCCCGCGAGTCACGTCCACACCAATCATCTCAAGTAATGAAGAGTTATCGGACTTCCATTTACAACCTGTACCTCAGCGAAAGAGCTGTCGACTCGTAGCCGCATCTCTTGGTGAGTCGTTATTGAGCCATTCCAGGAGAGGTCAGAGCAGCGACAGTCCATTCCATAATGAGGATAGTCCCGGACGATATGTTGGTTGGTCGGAAAGCTTTGATGACTACATATATCCCATCAGCCCCCGACTAGACGAGCTCTACTCTTCCGGCTATGACAGTTACTCCACCTTAGACGAAACGGATATTAACCCATTTCTCCGAGGTAAAGAGAATCGTGTGAATAGTAACATTACAAAGAAAGTATCTTCTCGCCCAAGACCCCACGCTTGTACTTACTGCTCAAAGACCTTCTCAGCCAAGTCCACTCTGAAAGCCCACATCCGAATCCACACGGGTGAGAAACCATATTCCTGTACCCATTGTAGCAGAGCTTTTACTGACTATTCGACTTGGCGGAAACACGTTCGCCTCCATACTGGAGAGAGGCCGTACGTGTGTGATGTGTGCGGAAAGGGATTCATACAGTCTGGCAATATGATCCGACATCAAGAGACCCACTTCAAGTCAGGTGCAGTGAAGTCGACAGTGTAAACTATCTTACTCAAGACAGTGCTATCAAATTATGGAAAAGAAATTTTTTTATCTTACTATTTGTATAAATTCGCAAAGTGCTATAAATATAAGAATTGCCATTTACATAAAGAAATACATTTTGTTCGACTTATTTGGTTAAGCCCTGTTAGCATGTTCCCTTGTGACTGTTTGGTGACAATTACTTACTCGAATTAGAATTGCGGGGGGTTGGGGGGGGGGGGGGGGGTGAGAGGGGGTACGGGGGTGCGTTTGAAATCTACATATTGCCATTACTCTATCCCAACCACAGTTGTTAATATTGACAGTGTTATAATAACGTAATTAGCCTTATTCAGATTGGTGTATTTTTAGTATTATTTTTTGGAAAAATGAAGCAAGTGACATACCAGCTATGTCGTCGGCGAAATAGAATAAAACGTTACGATTGGTTGATTTAGATACTTGTATAATTTCTTTACTGAACAACACAACACTGTATCATCTAATTATGGTTGCATTTAACTGTCGGCGATTAATTGCAAGGAATCACACTTGATTGAGATCGTGCAATTCCCCGCCGACTGCTTGTTGCAGTATCCGATGAGAATGAACTCTGGTTTCATTCACGGGTTTTGTTCATGGAGGCACATCATTTTAACCAGTATTGTACTGAAGCGCACAGGTTTGTCAACTGGAGAGTACAACATAAGGTGGGTAACTCTTAATTAATTAATTAATGTGAATGAAGCACACCGAAAAAATCAAATTCCGCCACTTCAGTTAAAAAGTTGAACGAAGAACGGACCTCAGTCAGCGAAATAATCTCTTATAGAATCTGTTCAAATGAAGAAGAGACAGTCCTAAAACTAACGAAAATACCGTTAAATTCAATTTGTAAAAGACACAAACATTGTTTTGTCAGGGTTTATTTACTAGAATGATCAAATATACAGGGCATAATTATTTCGGTATGTTAAACATTGTTTTATATTGAAACAACTGGACGTCTAGTTGAGTAGGTAAGCTGTAGAAAAAAGATGTATAGACTTGGTTCTGAAAACCTTTTAGATGAAATAAATAAAGCATATTACACAGTGAAGTTTGAATACCATAAATATTGCTCCAGTGAACGGTTGAAAAGGATAACCCACGCGACACGTAGCAATATTTCACGAGAGCAATATTTAAGGTATTTAAACTAACCTGTGTTATATTTTCTAGTCATTATTTATTTCAACTATTAAATCGATTTTCAATTCCCCGATCAGCTGTAATCTGGCAACCGTTGGAACGGGCTGCGTAATCCCTTCGATATTCCTACGCCTAATTGAAGTAAATTAATAATTTATCAATGTTGTATGCATTAAAAAGATGTCAGTTTGGTCGTTTTAGAACACATACATTGTTGTTAGATAGTTTTTTTTGTAGAAAGGTATAGATAAACGATCACTCAGTGCATGATAATGGGGCATACTAATCAAATTTGCCTTTTTATCTTGTGCCTAATTCTGATTTTAACATCTACAAACATAAGTAAAAGCAGAAATATTAAAATTGATTATCCACATCCATCTATTCAGCCTTGAGTTCCTTCTACAAAGCTAAATGAACTGTCATACCCAATTTTGTTGTGGACGTTCAATCAAAGCATGTATTATTCACAAGGCCATGTCATTCGCCGAGTCATAGCGTATTTAGGATTGTTTTCTGCCCAGTTACATTAATTGACATGTATCACTTCTTCCGAAAAAGTTCTAAGATCGTCTTTCTAAGACGATTTATATCTTGAGCTAGTCTGGGTATATCTAGGAGTATTAAAGACCCGAATACAATAGCCAAGAAGGCTGTCCCAGCGTACCCAATACCCCTTGCCATCAATCGATTGTCCGGGGCACTGATGTGTTTTCTCTTGTAAGACGACACTGACGTCTTTGGAACATCCAACTCTTTGATGATTCGGGCTGTGAAGACAGTCTTAGTCTCGTTGGTTGGAATGTAAGTGATTTGACAGGAGCATTTGCAACTGGACGTTACGCCGTCTGAAATCCAACAGAAATGCTAGGGGTGACTATTGAGGCTGATATGACTATTGCAGTAGTATTGCGATAGTCCCAACTTATATTGCGATAGTATTGCGGTACTAAGGGACTATTGCAATAGTATTGCGACATTTTTAAAATAATTTTAAACACATCTAAAGTAGCCATAATGAAGAATAATAACTATTTCAAACAAGTTAGTATAACACTTGTATATTTCTACGTGAGATTTCTTTACTTGTTTAACAAATCACAAATGCCTGTTCTACATGTATATTATACTAAGTTGTTTGGCACCCTTGTCTCTCTGCATAGACAAATATATACATGTATTAAAAAAGCATATGTTGCAACAATATCAAGGCTTTAGAATAAAAATTATGTTTACTAAAACAATTCATGTGTCTACAACTCATACGCTCAGGAAAATTACTCAACTATTGAAACTATCAATATTTGCATCCACTAATGGCGATAGTTATCGATATCCCGTGTGACTATCGATATGTTACTATCGGATCCCGGACTATTGCGATATATCGATAGTTCGATGCATCGTTACACCCCTAATTACAACCACTTAAATCACTTGCCATATTTAAGCATTATTATTTTTTTAACGAGGCTTGATAACTGTGATAGCTGGCTGATAAGTCATCTTAAAAATTGAAATAATAATACAACTCTCAGCTGGAGGCTTAATGGCTTGAAATTCTCCATTCAGCAAATTTTTCCCTGTCAGCTGTTGTTAAATCTTTTTCTTCTATATTTTTATGGACTTGGTTATGAAATAAATTCATTATTATTAGAGTTATTAAGCTAAGTGTGAATACAGTGGAGCATTTAAATATAGTTTGTCTCTGTTATTTATCTAGCTACTTAATGTTTTCTTAGGGAGCACAGAAGAATTGAAGCAGATTTTGTCAGAATTTCAAGAGAAGTTAGAAGAAACTCAATCCACTGTGCTCGAGGTATGAATGTATTGTTTGTGTTTATACAGAATGAATACTCATCTGAAACCTTCAAGCTTATTACATGTATATATGAATGTAGGGACCTCTATGAAAAGCCATTTTACATGTGTTGAATTTTCCCCCTCTTCTGCCAATAATTGGACTAGGGATATTGTCGTCATCATCTTTGTACATGTATGTCTGTCAGTGCATTGGCTTTTTCGTTTAACAGCTGGAGAATGAAAGAACTTTGAATCCAAAAATTTTGAATGCCACTCAAAGAAGTTTACTGCTATTGTTTTTAATAACATAGAGATTCCACCACTCAACATTCTGCTGTTCTGAACTGATAGAAAGGATGATGTTTGTTTGGTTGTCAATCTCTTCATATACTAGAGAGTGGATTATGGTATTCTGAGGGATGTCTGTATGGTTATCAATCCCCTCAATTACTAGAGAGTGGATTATGGTATTCTGAGGGATGTCTGTATGGTTATCAATCCCCTCAATTACTAAATACTAGACTATGGTATTCTGACCGCCATTGTGTTTTTGTTCATTTAAGTTTGAGAAGAGTCAGAATCGTATTAATAAAGAGGTAGACAAGGCCAATGAGCAAAGGTCAAAAATTGATGTAGAAGTTGGGAAAATGGAACAAGCTGCCCAGGTAAGATCCACCTTCATGTCTCTAAGATCTAAAAAACTCTAACTACCTTGCTTTCCTGCACCTGGTGTGTTCCCTTTTTGTACACCAGGGCATTTTTCTGCAGTACTTAAATAGATACCATTTGGTCAACAATGAATATCCCTGTTGGAGTTGTCTACATTGTTAATGTGTTTTCCTTTGGTAACTTACATCAACTCTAATAATGTTTGCATACAGGCTCACAGCTTTTAAGTTCTTAAATAAGCTTTAGGTAAATGCACAGTAAAAAATATATATAGTTAGTGTCCTATAATAGTAACATTTATTATAAGTTTTAAAACCATAATTCTACAAATTTGCATTAATTAAATCTGATACTGCTTGCCCTTGATGATAAAATAAAGTATTTTTGGAATACATATAATCAATCATTCTCTCAAAAAAGTGTTCATTGTGATTTATTTGTAGTATCATGAAGGGAATATTCGTAAAAGAGATGCTAGTGTTAGACAGTTAGCTGTGGAATACGACATCGAAGGTATGTGTTCTTTACTCTGGTATGAAGGTGGTTGAAGGTATGTGTTCTGAAACAACTTCTCTACTCTGGTATGAGGGTGATTGAAGGTATGTGTTCTGAAACAACTTCTCTACTCTGGTATGAGGGTGATTGAAGGTATGTGCTCTGAAACAACTTCTCCACTCTGGTATGAGGGTGATTGAAGGTATGTGCTCTGAAACAACTTCTCTACTCTGGTATGAGGGTGATTGAAGGTATGTGCTCTGAAACAACTTCTCTACTCTGGTATGAGGGTGGTTGGTTGGAGAGTCCTATGGCCCTCTGAGTTAATGGGCAACATGAAGCTGTTGTTACATCTGGTCAATGTTCATTACCACGTCATCGTTCATTGACATGGACATCAGTACCCCATCGTTCAATGACATGAACAACAGTTCCCCATCATTCATTGACATGGACATCAGTTCCCCATCGTTCAGTGACATGGACAACAGTTCCCCATCTTTCAGTGACATGGACAACAGTTCCCCATTGTTCAGTGACATGAACAACAGTTCCCCATCGTTCAGTGACATGGACATCAGTTCCCCATTGTTCAGTGACATGGACAACAGTTTCCCATCGTTCAGTGACATGGACAACAGTTCCCCATCGTTCAGTGACATGGACAACAGTTCCCCCTTCGTTCAGTGACATGGACAACAGTTCCCCATTGTTCAGTGACATGGACAACAGTTCCCCATTGTTCACTGCAATTGTTATGAAGATTAGACATGCTATCATTTGGAGTAGTATGACATGTAGCGCTTATTATCAATGAGCCAGTAAAGCAGAAGAGTAAAATGGCCTACTAATATCAAATTCCCAGATTGTATAGAGAAGTTCTTCAAAATAGCCATAGCAATGATGTGTACTAAGTATTAAATCTGTAGTGTGGTAAAATTTCAATTTTTTCGAAATTGAATTTGAAAAAAATTAAACTAACAAACTGTACATTGAAATAATGTTTCTTTATTGTCTGTGGATTTTAATCTACAAACCAGAATAACAACATTTAACAATTAAATGTTGTAGGCTTTGGATCAGGGGAGATAACTCAGACCAGATACATGGACTTTGAAAAGAGAGTAGGAGATAGAATTACAGAACTCACAGATCAACAAATTAAAGTCAAGGTTAGTACTTAATGATATGATCTAAATCTTACTTACAACTGCAGATTTTAAAACTTTTTAAATAAAATAAAAATATATTTCATTACTTAAATGTTGTTTCTGAATGTATGCCTAAATTTGTATAGCTCTTATTTTGGAATGCCTATTTGACATATTACTGGGTTTATTTTAAGTATAAAAATAATACATTTAAATAAATAAAAAATTAATAGAAAATATGATAAATCAACATCGTTTTTGTTCCAAATGACATTCATCAGAAAAATTGCACATTTTAATACCCTGTAGTAATGTGCAGGTTCAGTACATGCCCCATTTTGTAACTTTTTATTGAAGCAGTGAAATGTTTTCCTTGTTTCCAGGAAAAGTATGACCAGGACGAATCAGAAGTACAAATAAACATTAACAAGGCTCGGGAGAAGGCCACCAAAGTAGAACATGGGATACAAACTAAGAAAGATAATAGAGTAAGTAATCAAGTGGAAAAGTCCAAAATTGTAATTTAAACTAAAAGTATCTTTAGGCTTAAATGTTTGATCGTCAAGTTGGTAAGCAAACACAGAGCTTTACGGTTGGTACAGTGTATATATATTTTGACCGAGTGAGGGGGGGGCTGGTACTTTCCGAGCGTAGAAGCAACATGATGCTGATCTGTTTGGGATGTCTTTGTTTTAAGTTCTGTATTTGTCCCGTATAGTCTTTGTTTTGTCAAGGATGGTTTCCTTCACCCATTGAGATGACATCACTACATGTGAGTGAAATAACCTTAACCCTTTGAACCCTGGATTCCCTCACCCATCAGTACTTATACATGTTAATGTCATAAGAAAGGGCCAGGTAATAGGTACCTGTTAATAGGTACTTAGGGTTTAAAGGGTTAAGTACAATGTTAAACCCTCAATCAGACTAACAAACAAGGCTGATAGGTTAAAAGTAGGAACTGCTTGTAAGGGCTTGATTGATTGTCGCCTGTAGGTATGGTTTGACTGTGTCAAGTTGGTAAGAAAGAAAAAAAATAGGTAAAAACTGTTTGACCACTACTGGATGTTGTCAGTATTACATAGGTGCCTGCCCTTCAAATGTGGATATATTTTGACAATGTCAAAACTGCTAAATTATAGATTTATGTTGGGTTTTTTTCACATCTTTTCAGAGAAAGAATATGATAGAGATAAAAGATTTGAATCGTAAACTGAGTGAAGTTGATGCCTCAGCTGGAAGATTGGATCAAATTAGACAGGAACTGAGAAAAACGGTAACGTATAGATCTGAAAAATTGCTATTCTATAGTTGGTAAAATAATAGAATACTAAATTATTCATTTGACAATAGCAATTTTACATTTGCAGACCTTGAAATAGTTGTCTATAGAACTTATCAATCACCCCCTAATCATTTGCATTAAATTTCAGCAAAACATTTTATTCTAACATCTGTGCTGTTTATCCCATGTGTTATATAGCATCATTTTCTGCATTCAAGGACAAATAAGTGATAAGTTTTTATTTCTGATTTTTACCAGGAGCGGGAGTTAGAGGAGACAGAGTCCAGTGTCAATGTGGACGGATTAAAGGCAGAGATTAGTGGATTACACAAAGAGAAACAGACCCTGGACTCCACCCTTAGTTCCCTCAGGTCTGTTTAACATTACCAGAATAAAGATCAAGGGACAATATCTAAGAGGAGGAATAGCTCTCCAGAGCATATCCCTGACACAGGTTTATTGGCATGGTTAATAAGCAAATGAAGGATTACATATAAAAGCCCTTTAAGCACCCAGCCCCTAGAAGCATATTACATATTCAGTTTTTTAAAGTATCGAGAGAGATATAATAATCCTTTACCATCCATGTGTGTAGCTCTGAGATAAATGATGAGTGGTAATCTTAAATTTGTTTTGTGTTTGGCTCTGAGATGAATGATGTGTAGTAATCTTAAATTTGTTTTGTGTTTAGCTCTGAGATGAATGATGAGTGGTAATCTTAAATTTGTTTTTAGCCCACAGTCATTCTGACTGTGGGCTATTCTCATCACTCTCCGTGGTCCGTCCATCCGTCCGTCCGTCCGT
>JAVFBX010241194.1:0-10410 GCA_034783855.1 Mopalia kennerleyi | reverse complement strand
AAACCCACTTACCAATGCCCCCACCAGTAAACCCACTTACCAATGCCCCCACCAGTAAACCCACTTACCAATGCCTCCACCAGTAAACCCACTTACAATGCCCCCACCAGTAAACCCACTTACCAATGCCTCCACCAGCATGAGGGGGAGCTCCAAACTTAAATGAATCAATATAGGAACGAATCGTTTCCAAATCTGGGAAGAGAAACAAAACATTGTAAATAAATAAACTAAAACCCAGCTGATTACAACCATTCTCATTTAGAGGGGTTTTTGACATGGCTATGAAGCTGAGTAGATGCTTAAAACAACCAAGGACCTTTAGAAACAGACATAAGACTTAGCTGATAATAATCAGAATGACTGACAACCACGTACTGTTTTTGAAAAGGAATTTATATCATCAAACAACTGGATTGAATTCCTACTTCAGCAGACATGTAAGTCTTTAAGCTAGTGGTTAGTGTTTTTACTGTTGTATGGAAAGTAATGAGGTCTGTTATCTGCATATTACAAGAGATCAATTTAAACAAAGCACGGAGTGTTTAATAGGATGTCTTCAACAAGCTTTTATTACACACAATGTCACTGTTTTCTATTTGTTATACTTTGAGAGAAATGTTAGCCAAGAATGTGTTGTACTCACCGATACCCAATCCAGCTGCCCTTTTTGACAGGAATTCAGGGTCATGTACCCTTTGGGCACCAGACAGAATCTCCTCCCCCCTCATGAACATATCATAGGAGTTGCTGTATTTCTGAGAAAGTAAAACACACTTATATCAACACGACACATAGGAGTTGCTTTATTTCTGAGAAAGTAAAACACACTTATATCAATACGACACATTTTACTTTTTTGTTTAAGGTTATTTCACTCATATTTCAGCATCCAGCCAAGTGAAGCCAGGTAACCAACCTCAAAAAAAAAAAACAAGGACGGACAACCACAAGACAAAACACAAAACCATCATCATGTGTTGGGTTTTGTTTTGCCCCTTATCTCCCTGAACAACAAGAAGCTTCCACACAACCGCCCGCCGACAAATTGGAGCAACTGATTGATTACACTATTTCATGGAAATGTAGATGTAGATTAAAAGCTGATTTAGCTTGTACTGATCTGGATATAGTCAACCTGCGTGTGAATGTTTGTTGACAGGTAACAAGTTCACTAACCTGTGACAGGTAAAAACTTTTGAGAAATTGTTACGTGTAAAAATGTATTACAACTATATTATCTCATCTAACTTCTCATTGGTACTCCTACAGACTGATTGACTGATTTGTGTTGACTGCTACACTCAAAGGTAATTCAATTTAACATTGTAGTCTAGGCAACAGGTACATGTAAACTATAAGCACAACCATACAATGTGAAGCACTTCATTAATTAACTTATTTAACCTATTTATGTTCCTCCAAAGACAGCAAACAGCATGACTGGGTCGTGGTCATAGAACCTTTACCCAGAGGACTTAGTCCTGTAGAAAAGACTGTTAACACTGTTAAATGGTATATTACATCGAGGTTAATATATATATATTAAACCCGACCTGGTTTATCTTGACTTATCTCAAATGAATGACTGAGAATATTTACCGGGTTATTGGGATCGGGCATGGTGTAAAATGGTCGAACTGCCAGAGGGTATTTGTCTAGGATGTAGAAGTCGGTGTCGTACTGTAACAACAAGTGTCAATAAACAATGGTTATTAGGAATAGACACATCATGAAGATAAAGGATTAAGTGGTGGATTTAATGAACAGAGTAAGTTTTGAAGTGATTCAGATATTTCACAGATTCATACCATAATAAGATTCTTACTTAATTTATTGTTAATCCCCCACACAGACTGAAAGCATCTTTAGACTCAAAGGATCCATACATGCTTATAATCCACAGATCCAAAGGAACCATAGATCTAGGGGATCCACAGATCCAAAGGAACCATAGATCCAGGGGATCCACAGATCCAAAGGAACCATAGATCCAAAGGAACCATAGATTCAGGGGATCCACAGATCCAAAGGAACCACAGATCCAGGGGATCCATAGATCCAAAGGAACCATAGATCCAGGGGATCCATAGATCCAAAGGAACCATAGATCCAGGGGATCCATAAACACAAATGATCCATAGATCTAAATAATCCTTTAACAGTGATTAAGACATAGAAAAAAAAATACAGACACTTATTGTGAAAATCCATAAATTACAAAAACATAATTGGCATCCAAGAAGTAAAAGTAGAAACAAGAGTTGCCAAATAGCACAACTATCAAATAAATTTACTGTTAAACATAATCAAATCTATGACAAATTAAGTTGATTTGCTTGGTGCATTATATAACACATATAAAGGACTGATATGATACTGATAATGTCTCATCCACTCCAGACTGAATATTCTAATTCAGGACTTGATCATCCCAATTAAACCCTGCTAGATATAATTACCTCAAAACTGTATAAAAAGATACTTTTAAATTTTATTGGATCAATGAAGATGATTAACCTTGGCTTTAACGAGTTTTCCTAAGAACTTTTCGGCAGGTGTGGAGAGATCGTCTTCATCTCCGATCTCCACCCCATTCTCTCTCAGCAGTTTAACAGCCTCCGGAAACTCCAGGTGTAAACTGAAACATAACAAATATACATAACCCCTTCACACAAATGTGACCACAAAATGAGTCGCAATGTCCCTCATATTGATTTTGAGCTCCATGCCTCCTAACAGTAAGTGGCATAAAATTCTGAAATTTTTTTTATTGCATAAATACTTTTGTTTATCATTCATCTGCATTTTTGAATATTTTGGAAATTCTGAAATCTTACATCAATTAAAATATAATTTTTTCATATCCAAATGGTGAAATATCTATAGATTTTGGATAGAACTTGCAGTTCTTTCATCTTGTAACCAGCAACAACCCTTGTTTATTGTTTGTATCATTAAAGGACATTTGTTGCATAACCAAAATTTCTAAGCTATTTTTCTCCAGCAAAAGTATCTGTACTAAAAGTGTAATGATTCCGTTAATTGTTTTGGATAATTAAACAAGTTTGGTATAATTTTAAAGCTTGAACAGTTTGCTTTCCATTGGTGTATATAACTCAATACCTAATTTTGCCACACGGGACTCATTTCGTGGTGTCGGGTCACAAATGTCTAACAGACCAACATTCACAATATTTGTTATTTTTCATAATTTTAAAGAAATGTTTGAATGGCCGCATTAAAAACCAAGAGAAACAACATCATTACATAAAATGATAAAAAAAATAAAATAAATAAAACTCTTTAATCCTCATAAACTAATGCAAAGAATCTCTTACACGCTACAAGAGAATGCAGCATCAGTGGATTGATTTCGTTAGGGCTTGTTAATGTTGTAGATTTCACAGAAATTACCTTGGTTCGAGGAATTTGAATGGTTCTGCTGGGAACTGCCGCGCTATCGTCTCAATCTCTTCAGAAAACCTACAGGTAAAGACAAATCACTATTACACAGATCAGAAAACCTACAGGTAAAGACAAATCACTATTACACAGATGCCTAGCGAAGCTAAAGAAAATCTTACTCTGTGTAATACAAGAAGTCTTCAACATACAACAAGTCTTCAGCAAATACTTGGTCTTTTGACAACTGCACTTTGCAATATCACTGGAATTTTGTTTTTCACCCGCAGTCTTAGGGAGCGTCTCCACCAAGCCCTCGTGATTCACCCCAAATCATGAAGTAAACTTCACGACACTACGAAATTTTGGTGTAATGAATCCCCAACTCCTACTCACTCGTAATCACCAAAGAAAGTAAAAAATCGTGATCTGTAATTTGCTATTTCCAGACCTTCGTGAAGTTCAATCACGTCTGCCATTGTCCACAAAACTCACCGATGCCAAGACTGAAAGTAGTGCCGCTAAAACTAACCCCCGTGCGATGTCCAGGCAGCCGACGGGCGACAACTGAGTTGTAAATGGCAAACATACCATTACAGGGTTTAAAAAGACATTTCGAAAGTGTATTCTTTTATTTGATGGTCATAACAAATTAGCTTAGGTGTAATAATTAAAATTCACTTGCTGTGCAGTTCTTATGGTATTGACTAAACTTGCAGAGACTTACAGTGTGTTATATATACAACGTACAGTCACAACGGAAACGCTGGATTTTGCGTGTTCAACATATTTTTTTTCGGACATAAACCATGTGATCTAAATTTGTTGATGGAATAACAAAGGAGTTGTGTCCTGATCAAACTTGAATAACATATTACTAAATTATCCTCATTAGTATTTTTTTCCTATTTGACCATGGTGTGGGGACGATGTGTCGGGGATTAGCTCTAATCTGGGATAAGCGTGTAGTGATGATTGCTCATTAAACCTAATCCTTCGATCCTAAAAGGGCTTATGTCATTAAAATTTGATCCAGATGAATAAAACACAGCATGCAGATTCCATGCATTTACACATACTTTATTTCTTTTTTTAAGAAAATTTTTATTTCAGATATCTAAATATTTATTGGTATATTTTATAACGTAAAAAAAAAAAAAAATAAAAAAACCTGCTAAAACTACAAGCTGTATTGTGCATTTAATATTAGTTTCTTCCGAGGTTCCAACCCTGGACTCCTCCAATCAACCTGGTCATATTGGGTGTCTTAATTGGTATTCATCACTGGTAGTACTATATTTTCCAAACAATCACCATACTATTGAGAAGTAAAATAAAAGTTTAATATACTGTAACACATTAAACAAACAGCAAAAACAATATCAATCTTTAAATTATATTTTCTTCTGGCTTTCCCTTTTATAAATACAGGACAACCATAAGACCTGAAGCACCTCTGGAGCCGAGGGGAAAATTACAATTAAAAGTAGAAAAGCACTTTACATAGCAACACATTCGTAGTGTTCTGAAATAAATCATTCATTATAAAGATATGTATAACTGACAGTAATATTTGTATTGGGTAAATGCACGGAACAACCACTTACGCGAAAATGGCTATCAAATCAGGATAAACCAGGCAAAGCAAATATATATATATAATAACCTTTACCCTGCGTGCGTTATTATTAAAAAAAAATAGCGGATCTAAAACAAAACTGTAAATAAGCGCAAGTTCATTTACAGATGCAATATATTTACATATACAGATGCTATATATGTGATCGGGCTTAGGCGAGAGCTTGCGGTAATTGTTTCATTCGTTGACTATTAAATATAAATATATCCTTAAAATAGAAGCTGTAAGAAAACAAGCCAAAGGACGGGTTTATTCTATATAAATGTTTTAATTGTCTTACAAATAACCAGAGTTTTGAAAGCACACTCCGTCACGTGGATCGAATTTCCGCTCCTTCGCTACGGGATTCCTTTGTCTTGCACAGGGATCCTTGTAGAACTGCTGGGTGCGGCGGTGAGTCGGCTCTGTCAGCCAACATGTATATTTACTGTAACAGATCACTGCAAGAAAAAGTATTATCCATAAGCCCCACATACACTATCCAACACCTGTTTCCCCTTCTCCACTGTCGTGATCATGAAGTGTTAATTTTCTCAGGTAAGCAATTCGTGATGTACAAAACTTTGAAAGCAAGGGCCTGTCTCCAAATCAAAATATGTCACGACGTCTACGTGAAATCCCAGACGATCACAAATGAAATTCACGAAGAAATAGATCACGAAGGGTGGAGACGCTCCCTTTAAAGTCGATGCCATATTTAAGTATATTTAATGGTAACCTTTCAATTGATATAGAGGTTATTGCAGCCGGGAGTATCGCTTCAAAGGATTTCAAACGTATATAATTATGTTAATTGACGAAGCACCGGTTACATTTTCAGCTTCCGTGTGTACGCTTTGTTTTAGCCAATATTACGCGAAAACCGTGCTTACGAAACGTATGGGAGATAATGTATGGAAGAAATCATTGGCTCCTCTATTCCTATTTGACTTGTTTTCGCACCTTCTACTACTTAATGAAGTGCTGAGTGAGAGGCTAGAATATGTTCTCAATCGTATATTGTTGTTATCAAGATGAGACGCACAACTCTCTGGTCTGCAGAAGAAAGAAGAATAAATATTTACAGTATCTTTGTAATTTAAAATTTTAACCACGATGTATGCAAATTTTATATCCAAGTAAAACCTTTAATATGTTGACATATTCGAATTTGTTGATACTTGTGTATGCCTTAAAACATATTTAATAAAATTAAAATAATACAACAAAAAAGAAAAACCAACAAATAAAAAAAATAAAAAGATTGACGGTGTGTTCTGGGCACAGGGTAACTGAAATACCGCTGAATGTGGTGTTAAACCATAATAAATCAATCAGTCAATCACCTGATGACGATACAGGCATGTACATTTCAACGCTGTACTCTATCACAATACCAGAACTGGTTGGCCATAAATTATATAGTTATTGAATATTAAATATTCGAAACGGAACGTTATAAATATTGTTGTGAAGGAATGATTCAATAGCGTGAGCAGAATAAATAAATTATTAAAAAAACGCAGACTTGTTGAATAAGAAAACTAATGAATAAGACAGTCTTATGTAATTATGAACTTCTTCATTCACTTGACCCAATCTATTTCTTAAGAAATATTTGTTTCGGTCCTGGGTGTACTGAGGTAACATGCGTCAGAATGGCTTATCTAATTACGATTGTAGCAGATAATTAAGAAAAGAATTGATGGCGTCAATACATCGTACTTGATGACTCCATGGGGCTTATTGATCCCGTGATTAGTTGGTATTTGGACTGATAGTGGATTGAGTGCTGCCAGTCTGTTTAACAGAGAAATTGATAACCTGTAAATATTTAAGTTTAATGATACTATATGATATATCATATTCTCAACTGAAGAAAGAACTCTTCGAACAATACAATTACGTCAATACCGCTGCAGTAGAAGACGTTATGGAATACACTATTGATCATAGAGTAGAATGTCCCCTACAACTGCATGCAATTATATACTCGCATTGTAAGGTTATTGTAAATAACTTCAGTTCAGCTAACAAATGTGAAGAACTGTAAGAAGTTCCATGTAAGTCTTCCTTTATTCGATTGGTGTTTAACGTCGTACTCAAGGGTATTTCACTGATATGACGACGGAGACAAATACAAAATGTACAAACAGATCAGCTTCCTGTTCCCCTTTAGCTCGGAGAACACCAGGGTAACAGAAAGCTCCTCTTTTATCGCCTCTTATGATCGGCCGAGGAAGCCGAGGGAGTATTCTGCAGGGCGGGCCAACCCACTCCCCCCCGGGGCTTCTTTATTCTAAGACATCTGATACAAGTTATTACTGCAAAAGTGGTTCTACTTTATTTTTAATATTTCATAATAAGTTTAGCCCATATTCCAAATAATCTTAATGCTGTGTACAAAATGAATGGACGTTACTAGTAAAAAAGAACATTTATTCAGTTTGTTTTCAAGGAAAAAATGCTAAATAATTCTATGTCTGCAAAAACGCTACTGTTATATAGCTTACGGCGTACGAAATTATCTTCCTTGAAATGCCAAGCACTGCATGGAGGTAGATTAATTTTCCAAACGAATCGTTCAACGGTTGTTCTTGGACCATTTGTTGTTTGAGTACAAGATCAATGTAGAAGTGAAATATACTTGAACAGATAATACAACATATATCATTATGCCTACCTAACCTTTAGTTTACCCCCACGTCCCGTCAATACAAACCCATGCCGGATGTTGGAAATTGATACGTCGGTACCGCTGTCTCCAAAAAACATATTTTCGGTTTTCTGTTCATTTGTCGAGGATTGCATTCGGGAGATAAATTCGACTAGACACATTTAAACACCGGAGAGGAGGTAGACAAAAGATTGATTAAGGCATTATTATGTGCCCCAAAAGTCAAAGAAAAATTGGATAAATGTTTGTTTTTTCCGGCGGGGGGGAGCGTTGCCGAAGTATCGATTACCAATATCGGACACGAGTTTTCAGGGGGTTTGTAAGGCTAAGCCAAAGGGATAGAATTAAATATTGTGATATTAAAGACAATATAATGTTTAATGAATCAACCAAACAATCGATCAAAGATTGAGGTTGTATGGTAGCGAAATTGACTTACTTGGTTAGGGGACAGGGCTATTATGATAATAACTAATCGTAAATTACGGCGCAACACGCCAGTGCAATAAAATAAACACAGTGCTTTCCATACACTCGTCACTGTGTCTGTGTGTATTATATTATACAATAGAAACACACGGCACTCCTATGCCAGACAAAGTTGCCTGCAAGCAAGTTTGTTGATAGTTGTTTTCCGTTTATTTTTTTACGTTTGAGCTTTTGTTATAAATATGACTTGTTGAAAAATAGAGATCACCGTTGTACCAATCACAGACCCGCAATAATTTGTGTGTATAATCTCTGCTGAGAACGCTTACCTGTTTAGTATATCAGTACTATGTTGCAATTACATTGGCTCAATCCCCATGTATATTTTCTCTGAAGCAATGTGTGAAGACGACTTAAACGAGGTTTAATTTAACTGCCAGAGGTCTAAGCCTATTGCCACAATTTCAACTTTTTTGCACCATGCAACGACAAATCCGAGTTTGAAATCTAACTGCCAGCGGTCTCTATTTTATTCTCTATACTCTAAACCTAACTACCGCAGGCCGTGTCTTAGTGGTTACCGAGTGCGCTTACTAATTCTACTTCCTTGTACTGTTCACGGGATCGAGTCCGTCTTTTGATCCTTAGGTATAAGAGTGAGTCACACGATGTGGCTCCGGCAATCGCAAGGGTGTTTTTTACGAGGTTTCCTAACGGTTCCCACCGAAAATTAGGCAAGGAACAGTATTAAGTCGACAAACTGTTGTTATGTAAGTAAAATACCCGTCAGTACGATGTTAAACTCTAAACAAACATCGCCCCTATTTCATTTTAGTTCTATGCACCATTCTAATATGGTCCAAATAATTAAATTTCCAAAACATCGAACACATTAATTGCCACCACCATACCGCGTTATCAGTACAGTATATTTATAAGTCAGGACAAATTGTATGAGCTTATAAATTATGCTAAGATGAAATAAACAAACTCCTTTACACACCGCTATCGTGTTACACACTCTACCTTTTGTCTTCCGGCATTATCTAAATTCATGTCTAGCTATGTCTGATGGAAGCTGTGTGTTGTTCTAAACTTATCCTATCGTTTCTGCATTTACAGTGAGTCTGTGACAACCGTCGAAAAAACAGCATTATACTATTAGATGGCTTTAGTAATGGCTCCCCTTAAGTTCTCTTTGAAAGCTTTACAACTTTTCTTTAGAAAAGACTGTTTCCATATTGTCCTTTCGATACAGGTTAATCTGAGTAGCTCTAACTAGAACGGACAGCTACTAGTTGTATACACATACCTGTGGTCGAACGTGGAGTTTCGCAACATTTCAATGGGATCAGCGGACGTTATATTGGCTCTATGTGTTATCGGAAATCGTTATTTCAGCGAGGCAAGTTAGTGAGGTTCAAGGACTCGATTGATCACAATCCAGCAGCACCGTGATCTACGGCGCTAAAGGCCTAACTGCAACACTGTTATCTTAGTGAGTAAGTACTACGTATTGCAAAAAATGGCCTGGAATTTCTTTGACGTTTGTTTGATTGGGGTTTAATCAAGTCAAGTGTATTTTGAAAGGTGAGCTTTTGCTATAACTACTTGAAAGGTTTGTTGTACACATTACACAAAACTTAGGCGCCCCACGGAACGCTTACCTCAACATCGCCATGCCTCATAGCAGATACAGTAAGTATATGGTTGGCACATGTGTTTAACGGAACGGGTACACACACCGCGACAATTTTACATGCATTTGCCAATGGACTCGATATAAGCCTCGGGTACTCCGGATTGGCACATACTATCTCTCCAATGTTGATTTGAATTTGTGGCACGGCTCTCAGATGAGTTAAAGAACTAAATCGCTAAAGCTATATAAAAACTTATCATTAACTTAAGATATTCATAATCAATACAATGTCTTTGATCAAACTGTCACTTTGTACACGAGTAGGATTATTGATCTCTTTGGTATTGACTAAACGTATACCGTTAAAACCCATTCGCAAGCCCTACTTGTCTTAAATTGGAATCTGTAGAAAGGGTTTGTTTGATATGCGGATCAACACCCTGGCTAGCTCTTCGTTCACCAGTTCAATGGCATTGGCGTAGAGAGATATTGCATTATCCTTAAAACCGTATGAGGATTAAACCTGGGACTAATATAAGGGGGATACGTAACGGCATACGCGGACAGGCTAACCCAGGGAATCAATGCTGGCCTCGGCAGTGCACTGTTATAGAGGCCTGATCGAGTTAACACTAGAAA
>JAVFBX010241183.1:0-10411 GCA_034783855.1 Mopalia kennerleyi | reverse complement strand
CCAATGGTTACTTTGTCCTTCAAAGGGAATCATTTTGTGTTGGGAAAATAATATTTTGATAATTTGTTAATTTATGCGTATGTTGCCATTTGGCAATAAAGCACATAAAGGGTTAAAATACGTTTAATTATTCTCTTTTTGTGATAATCAACATTTTATATATTCAAGATTGATATTCAGTGACTCAGTGTTGGGAGTGCATTTTGCATTTCCTCATGAATGTTTGTCAGATAAACCACCTGGATGACGCAGGGATGTTTACTAACATAAAACCAATGCATCACATCACGATCTACAAGATTAACTGTAATGGACAACGTGCTGAATAGATCTTAATCATGATGTTCTGTATAAATCCCAATCATTTTATACACAGTGTATATGTATATATCCTGTAAGGTTTAATTGCAGATAAATACCAGGTGCAAAAAGCTTGACTTTTTGATGAGTCATTGAATATGATTATATATTACTAAATGTCTACTCTGACAGGAGTGAAATAAGCTTTAAGAACTTTTTTTGAAAAAGGTTATACATGTTTCAATAAAAAAAATGAATAAACTTAGATTAACATGTACTTGTATGATGTACCATCCAATTAACAGCTTGAATATCTCCTCCAATAAGTTACAGTCACAGCCTTGGCCAAGTGGTTAGCATGCCCATGTACTAATCCTACTTCAATGTACCGTCAGAGAAGCTTCTAGAGCCATTTTGGCTACGGAAAACACATGGGCGCCCCAAAAATGTCAAGCATGAATTTATCCCAATATATTACTATTTTCAATATAACCGCGTTAAAATCAAGCTGTAAGGGGGAACAGAATCCTGATTATGGTTTTATGAATTTGGGATATCCTCTTCACATGTATGTTCGCGTAGGTCTGCAGACCTGTGCTGAGAACCTTAAAATCGGTCCTCTATAAAATTTTGTGGGATAACCTAATATTTGCATTTTCCCCTTGTTAACTGATTTTTAAAAAAAATATTTAAAATGTGCCTTTATAAAAAATAAAGCAAAATTTCTTTAAAATACCAGCTTCATTGATTATCAGATGACAAAATTTGTCAAAATCAGTAGCAAAATACAAATTTAGACAAAAACTGCAAACAATTTGGGAAACCTATAAGTCGGTTATCCTAAATTAAGTTTGCAGAACCTTGGGGAAACCCTGTTCAGACCATTCTCCCCAACAGCACAGGCCTTCAGTATGCCATTTATCCCCATTCAGGCAAACAAAGAAACATTCCAAAATAGTCAAAATGCAGCACACATTAACCAGGGAATGTGACTAGCTCACTACCGCCTTGTTTTATACCAGGAAGCAGCCCCAGATCTGTATAGTGTGATCATGTATAGGTAAACAGGTACTATGAGTATACATACAGTACCATGATTATAGGCCTCCCGGTTGGGAATAAAGGATTAGGTCCAATTAGTATATGATTTTAATCAATCAATATCCCTGTGCCAGTGTGATTACTTTAAAAAAATATGTTGTCAGGGGAAAGGTCTGAAATGAATGCTACTGAATCAGTTCTCATTGATAGATTCTAGTTATCCAAGCTTTTATTTTCTTATTCAATACAAATATTTATTTTCTACTCCCAGTACCCATGTTTTTTCCAATCAAGCCATTCATTCTCTGTGAAAACAGAGCTCATTATTATTTTTGCCAGCAGAATGTCTAATGTCAATTATTGACTCCAGCAATGAGGATATTGCAGTGCACAGTGCAAGTTTGGACAAAGACCTAGCTATTACATTCTATGGTCTGGAAATATGAATTAATGAACAAAAAAGTGTTAATAGGGCAATAGCAGATATTTTATTACAGCCTTCCCAGTCCATTGATATGTAACAATACCCAATTAACTGCCTTCAATCCCTAGTAGAGACACAAAGTACAGAATTTGATCTGAATAAATACTGTGCATTGAATGATATAGAGTTTTGTTATCAACCAGATCATTTTGCTTTATCCATTATATTTCGCTGGGTTAAAAGAGGCAGTTAAAGAAAAAGATATTCTCTTTGAAGTGACACAAACAAAAATGGCTTTAAAATGAGGTTTTCATTATATAAAGATATATTATTTAACTTTGGTTTCACAGACCAGAGAACATTTAACTTATTTTGGAGTGGGTTGGCTCTACCAGCCAAAGGTGGCCATTTGTAAAAATATAAATATTTTGTTTAATCACTGAGCTTCCACTTATATATTTTTTTAATTATACCCTTTGGACTTTTACAATAGAGGTTGATCCATTGTGAACTTCCTGTTCCCCTGGAGCTCTCAGAGCTATAAGGAAACAGGAAGCCAATCTGTGTGTACCTTCCAGGGGTAGCTTCCTTAACCCATCGGGTCATTGTGCTCTCAGGAATAAAAGAATTACCCTTAATTTTAAAGTTGAGCCGTTAAACCTCATGGCAACCACGATCAAACTTTGATGAGAAACAGTTTTATGTGTGTTTTGACTACCGAGGAAGTTATCTTTGAATTGTAAGGTTGCCACCTACTGGGCTAGCTGTATTGTCCCCTTGTTTGTCACCAGAGTGATGTCAACCCTAACTTTTGTTGTCTGGGTTTCCAGCATTGTAAGCAGAACCTCCTGATATCCCCTAACCACGCCCTCTCTTGTTTTCACAGCCCACCTGCCACTGACCCCCTACACAATTAAATCACTTACAGAGGCCTGGGGCTTCACGTTTTTGATCTCTCAAACAAACAAACAAAACTTCTGAGGTAGCTATAGTTACCCAATGTACCATTAGGAATTGGAAATTAAATACATTACATTTAAAAGGAGATCAGATATACATGATACAGGTTGCCATAGATACACAGGTATGGTTTCTCATATTGTATCGTATACAGGTGAATTCTTTTTGCCACAGGCAAATAGGCATAGTATAACTGATATGCCTATATGAGGGCAGTATGTTTGAAGAGTAGCAATGCTGTTTTACTCGGCACTGGAGGAAGATTAACTTTCCAACTGTATCAAAACACCTCACATTTTATGATTAGGTTACACGTCGTGTCAATTCTTGTTGGAATACAGTACTGCCAATTAAATGAAATACCCTTGATCATGGCGTAAAACACCTATCAATTAATTAATAAACCTAAATTTTTATAAATGTTGAGAGAGAAAACTTTGCATCGGACTATCAGAGATCAAACGTTAGAGCTTTACTAAATGATATTGTCATTAAATAATAAATACCACTTCTGGGTAGTTGGAGTAGATATAATAACACAATCTTATCATTCTTATCTAGTGTGCAGACATTTCCCTCACGGACATTCTCCCCAACAGAGAATAGTGTGTTGATCCTGTGTAATGATAGGACAACATATACTGTTATGCCTCTTAACTCATTTTTATCAATGTTGCCACATTTCTGTACAAATTATAGAACCTTTATAAAACAGAAACTGGTGGGAGCCTTATTAAACAGAAAAAAGTAATTTAGGAATTTAGTATATGAGGTTAAATAACTTTAATATAGCTTTTAAATCCAGAATCATTACTGACTGACTAGAGTTTGAATAAGAAAAAAATTTGACACTCGGCATATTCTTAGCTATAGACCTTTCCACTTATCTTTGAGATGGGCAGATTTCGAAATATGGTTTAAATGACAGGTTGAAATTCTGAATTTTAGCATGGAAATTAGGATAAGAAAGTTGAAAATTTGGACATGCAAAATTTCTCAGAAAAGGTATTTATGACTGGGCAGATTTCTATTTCTAGCTAAGACACTTCAGACTACGGATTATACATTTTATTTATTTCCTTGAAATGCTTTTTTTATTTCGGCTTAAAGATAAGGTGTTTTTTTAAACTATTGTAGCACTGTTGAGATAGCCTACTTTTAATGTCCTTGTGACAACTCTACTCCACCCTTCTGTTACCTAAAGTAAACCTCACCCCTAATCCCCCCCCCCCTCCCCCATGGCACACATTCTTAGACTACCCCTCCCCTTTACCTATTGTAGACTACTTAAATCTTTCAGAATTGAGTTTCAACAAAACACCTTTTATGTTACTAATTTCTAATATACCTTCAAACTTGTTTCATTACCTGACCTATATATTGGTATTTTTCCAAACAGGTTATACATTCAGTTACCTCAGGTGTGTTGAAATAAGCCATACCAGTGTCACTGATTAGCTGAAAAGTAAACCAGTTCAAGGAAGACCAGAGCAAAGACTTTGTACAGTTTCAAAATGTCAGGTAAGAATATTCAAGTGTATTGCTAGATATAGTATCTGTTACATTGAAATCATATATAGCTATTTTCATATCAAATTTTCTCCACACAGTGAAATAAGCTGAAAGATCTTTAGTTTATACTCACAAGGACAGTCACAATAGTTTTAAATTGACCACACTGTCTGCACCAACTGATCATGCAGGGTTAGATCCAGAAATTTTGCTAGGGTCCCAACCTATTTGAAGAATGGAATTATTGATCTCAAAAAGAGCATTGTCATGGAGTTAAGACGGGACGGTTTTAATCAAATGGTATCTTAACTTGACAAACATTACATGTCTTGCAGATTGTGCTGTATCCTCATTGGTAAGGAAACATTTTGGGTACATAATAATGGATAATTCATTTGATAAAAGAAAAAAATGATTTGATATTTGAAAAAAACTGCTCATTTGATTTTATAAAGGCTCCTTTTTAAGGACTCTAAAACAGCCTAGATCTAACCTTGTGATGGTTTATTGCACCATCACATGGTCACTCTACAGCAATATTTAAAAAATGTTGACTTGTTCAGTGGGAGATTGACACAATACAGCAGGCACCCATTTCAGCGTTTTACAAGTAAGACCTACTGAGCAGGCATATAGACAAAGACTTACAGTTAATCACTATTAAGATCTTTTTCAAATGAAGTCCATGTTAAATTACTGCTTAACCCATTTCATTAACTTTAACTTAGAAATCCTAGTTTTTCTGAGAATCCATTTTAAACTATGAAGGAAATGTCCTGTATGCCACTCACTCTCCGATCATAAAATGTCTAGACAGATTTAATATTGAGGGATAGTGAACTTCTGTCACTTTGTTGAAGAGAGCTTCGTCCTCATGTTTCCTGCTAGAGACAACTGAAACCAATGTGTATTGGTGTCCAGCACTGTTTATCTGCGCTCATTGTCTCCGTCTTACATGATTTGTGCCTTATACTGTTTATCTTCTATGTACATATAGTTTGATTGTTGCTGGAGATTGGACTTGGGGTTTCTTTCTTCACGTGAATGCTGGCGTATAGCCTTTATCATATTTACTATTGATCATATAGAGTGTGAATCAGAGGTTTTCAACAAAAGGAAAATCGATTGGCTTATACATGTTTTATAATCATACATGGTCATCATTTCTTGTTTTTATTTGGGCTGAACGCTTTGATTATTTTAATTATGTGGAATTTTGCTGAGGCTCCAGGTAGATATACGGCTAGTTCTGGAAGCTTACCTGCCATGATTAATTACCTGGTTTGGTAATGTACTGAGGCATGTCGTCTTGTCATTGCTAGCCTGCCACATTGTTTTTTTTTGGTTTTTTTTTTTCGATAACACTGATTTTGGTGCAACAGCTCAGCCAAAGAGACATTAAGCAGTTAGCCTTTGATAAGAGTAGTTATTATAGGGGTTCTTTAAATGCTGGAGTATATAAAATGATTAGACAGGTAAATTAAGATTAAACTGTTAGGACATGAGGAGAGTTCTTGTTGAAGATTTTATTATGGTGAGACAACCATGAGTATTTGTTCCAATGCTACAAACAAGTGTTGTATACAACAAACTAATGGGGTTTAAATTGCAGCCATCTCAGGTGTTTTCGGGCCTGTGGCTTTGGTTTAGTGGTTGGTGTGTTGGTCTACTGGTTCTCCTTCCATATACCATTCACAGTCACAGGTATAGGGGATACACACACGATGCAGCTCTAGCAATCGCAGCAGTTGTTTTTTTATGAAGTTTCCACCGAATTTCAGTAAGGCGTTATATCAGTGAAATACCCTTGAGTAGGCATTAAACCCGGATCAAACAAACAAACTCTGCCATTCCGCACTGTCCTCACAGTGTTTATGTCTCATCCCTCACAGCTTAGCATTGTTCCTTAACTCCAGACCGCTGAACTTATAGACAGATTTGTCCATTAGTAGGATTCCTCTCAACCAAATCAAAGCTATAATACAATAGCTTATCACAGTACCATAAACAGCGTAAAATAACTTGCTCTTCTTGTCCTATATATATATGTCATCTGTATACTCAATTGTAAGCCTGTACGATTTTGATGCTGTTTGAAAGATGTCAGCTGATTGCAATTTGCCTTGTAAATTTTCATAACCTAGAACTCCGAACAAGTTCTGCTTTTAATCAACTAGTAAAGGTATTCTTCGATGTGAACTTGAGATGGCAACAGTTTAATCTGATTGAGGGTTATTGTTTAAAGATTTTGTTATGGTTATGAATTGTATTAGGTTTATAGCTAGACTTTTCATGTTAATTTATAGGCATGGTTTGAAGGTAAGCTTTTTTTTAGGTAAGCCTCCTCCAAATGCAGTAATAAATCTTATGTATGTGGTTAGTGTATACAGTTAAGCCTGGTCTTGTTGTGTAATATATTGACCATAAAGTCTGGAGAGGTTTGTAACTGTAGCTGGTTGGCTCAGCTGAGAGGTTAGCCCGTGTCATTCCAGTTTATAGAGCTGACTGAAAATAAAAGCACAATAACAGTGGTTGTTCTTAAAACTTGGTTTATTTCAGCGAGGCTAGAAAGGGGGTCGGATGGGGCGCTTAGAGTACCTACTGGAGGGGGTGGGGGGCACATATCTACATGTGTAATCAACTGTTTAGAACATACAAAGACATTTGAACAGCTGAACATTTGATGAAAGAAGTAGCCCAGTAACAGTGGCTGTTCTTCAAACTGGTTTTTTATTGGCACTGGCTGGTCACATTGGAAGGGGGTGCCCTAAGTACCTACTGGGAGGGAGGGGAGTTAGGTGCAAGATTGGCTTGCTCATAGTTTCTCGAGTTACTTGCCATGTCAATGTGTTATCTTTTATGTTACGCGATGTTTTGCCTAGAATGAAATCAATGAATGATCATAAAGCCAGTAGTGTACCTTAATGTAGAGGGGCAATCACATCCATGTTACCATCCACATGCTACTAAAAACAACCTACACATATGATGATATTACACCTGAAACACTCGACAATTCTCTTGTTAACAAAAAAACCTAACACATGGCAGTTATTATTCATGTACCAGCAAGGATCGGCTGGAGGAAATAGCTGTGTCAAAACATAATCTGTTGACATATTGTGAGGATGTTTTTTTAATCCAGATCTATTCCCAACGGTATAAAAGAATCCTGCTTGTACATTGTGCAATCTAACTAAAAAGTTTTTTTGTTATTAAATTTCTCAACAACCTTATTTGATGTGTATTCATACTTGTGAAATACTGTACTATTGTAGATGGACAATACGTTCATGTTCATGTCTAGCATTTTTTTTTTTTTTTTGGTTCTTAGCGTACTTTAATTTAGTTGTCTTCATGTTGAATTTTTTTCCACCGCACAAATAATAACTGGTTGGGACCTTTTGTTATTTATTTGTATGTCAAATCTGAATCAACATGTAGTCATGAACAAGGAAGTTGTGTATTTCTAACATCTCTGTATAAGTTATCTAAATTATTTTGATATAAAACTGAATGATAAATTTATGTTTTGCTTGAATGACTCAAAAGTAAACTACAAGGCAAATGTGAGATAGTTTGAGTTTGTTTATGTTTGCAACAAAGAATGGATATCTGAATTCAAAAAACTGTTTATTATAACAACACACATACTCCAAATACACACAGCTTATAATTCAAAGTAGCAGTCACCATCTGACCCAGGCCAGTATAACGTTAGGATTTGTGTGAAATGGTGTCTTGTAGGACAGGCAGGATGGCTTGTTGTGGGAATCTGTGACACTGTGCAAGGGGTTGGTGACAGAGGGTGGTTTATAGGAGAGGGTGGTCTGTGGGAAAGGATCTGTCAGAGTGGGGGATTTGATGAGAGAGGGTGGGTTAATTGTGGAATAGGGTGGTTTATGAGAGAGGGTGGTTTGTGGAAGAGGGTGGTTTGTGGCATAGGGTGGTTGGTGGCAGAGGGTGCTTTGTGGGACAGGGTAAATTTGTGCAACAGAAACTTGACTTATTAGTGACCTGTCAAATCTGGGATTACTGTATATTGTAATCCCAGGTCAAATTATACGCTGTTCTTTACAACACAAGGTTATGCACCATGTAGTATTGTATTGTATCTGTTTGTATTGGGGACCATCAACCATACAAGTTTATAGAATTTAAATATGGTGTAAAACCCTGTGACATATGAATAACACCAGTGGCTCACACTGATTATAATGTATTCTACTTTATTTTCAGGTTTAATCAAACAGAAACAATATGACTGGAAAGATTCCAATTTAGCTTTATTTGGGTCTGATTTGGAAAGAGAAGTGAAAAGTGAGTATGCCAATACACTGAAATTAAGACTGATTTTCTGATATCCTAAATCTCAACTTGGCCATATCTATATATATCTATATATATAAAAAAAATTATTCATATCTATATATGTTTGATTTCCAGGCTCAAAACAGTGTCAACTTTAACCATCCATTTTTGTTCAGCAATAATGGGATTGTTTTTAATTATGGTGATCTTTGGGGCCATAAAAGGGACATGAGCAAAATATAGAAAAGATCGGAGTCATGAAAATATTATCTGTAAACTGGGTTTATCCTGTTCCCTCAGGATATTATTATTATCCCATTCCCTCGTGGTAAATATCACCATTAGACCTTGTGTTATCGTGAGGGAACAAAATAATTCACCACTAGAAATTGAATGGGTCTCTATTCTTCATGTACTTTTCTGGACAGAAGAGAAACCCTTCTTAAATGGTTCAGTATTTGACCTTCAGGTCATTGTTTCTAAAGAACATGACTTTAAGGTGGGTGATACAACTTAGCTGTAAGGAAGTTTTGGCAATAAAACACTGTTGTAAATAGGCTGCACTTGAATCTCATTGGGCGATAATAATTTTTCCTTAAATGACTTTGCAAGTATGCGCTATTACTGACCAATGAAATAAAAGTCTTGTTTTTCTGACCACTAATGTCATGTTACCTAGAAATAGTAAATACTAAGAGAGAAGAGAATACTATTGTGAGGGGATGGGATATTTTTTCCATACATGTCCCATTTACGGCTTCATTCTAATTTACATAATTATATAGCAGGGGTTTTTTTTCTCAAGAAATCAGATGTGAGATGTACAAAAATCAGAAGATTGTTTGTAATGTTATAAACTAGTAACCAATCCTTTCCTTATTTTAGAGGAATCAGCAGAGTCTGAACCTGCTTGGAGAAAGGCTGGACAGAAAGTGGGCATTCAAATCTGGAGAATTGTAGTAAGTTGTTTATCTTTAAAACAAAGAAAAAAACATTTTGAATTTTTGAATTTTGAATTTAAATTTAAAAAAAAGGTACTTTTAAACAAATATTCATTTGAGCTGAAACACTGTAGGCCAGGGTACTCGCTTATTTGTATATTTGTAAATGTACAGTAGAAAACTATTAGGTAAAGTAAATTATTAAGCATTTTTTTTTCTGCGGAAATGGAGAGAGTTTCTTGGTACACTTGTGTTGTTTATGCTAATTAATGACACAAAGCTTGTCTAGTGCCTTGAAATTGTCTTGTTTTTTGCCATTGTACCAGTAAGGTGGATTCCCTCGCTGAATCGTGGGCTGACATGCTGTTACATGTTTACCTGAGTGAGACAACATTAAAAGCGCCAGTCATTTCATAAAGCTTAATATGACCACTGTTACTTAGCAGCTGTGTTCAGATATATCATCAAAGAGACCATATTGATTTACTGTGGCTTTGTAACTTTAATGTCAACTATTTTTTAACTGAATATCTTAATTTATTTATGAATTCACCATCTGAAAAAAGATTGTATTAATTG
The DNA here is from genome assembly GCA_034783855.1 of Mopalia kennerleyi. Taxonomy (NCBI): domain Eukaryota; kingdom Metazoa; phylum Mollusca; class Polyplacophora; order Chitonida; family Mopaliidae; genus Mopalia; species Mopalia kennerleyi. The sequence goes on along the minus strand of JAVFBX010241183.1, from coordinate 343 downwards.
TATTCATTAATATTAACAAGAGCTAATGTTAAAGAAATAAAGATTAAAAGTGAAATTTCATTTCAGAATTTCAAAGTGACTGAGTGGCCAAAACAGGTGTATGGTAAATTCTTCAGTGGAGATTCCTACATCATTTTAAATGTAAGTATTTAACTGTTGATGTGTTTATTTAATGATGTCATCAATCATTGTATGGGTCTTGTCAGAGGGAGATACTGCTGACGTGAGTGTCACAGGCAGATACTGCTGACGTGAGTGTCAGAGGGAGATACTGCTGACGTGAGTGTCAGAGGGAGATACTGCTGACGTGAGTGTCAGAGGGAGATACTGCTGACGTGAGTGT
>JAVFBX010241172.1:0-10411 GCA_034783855.1 Mopalia kennerleyi | reverse complement strand
GCCAGCCCAATGGGTGAAAGAAACCACCCTCGACATCACTGGCAACAAGCAAAGACAGGACGGGACAAATACAGGACGCAATACAGCTTCCCGTTCCCCTTTAGCTCCGAGAGCACCAGGGCAACATGAAGCTTCTTTCAACCGCCCGCCACTTGTACAGGTAACTCGAAGGAAACTACCTGGTTGATCCTGCCAGAAGTCATATGCTTATCTCATAGATTAAGCCATTGATATATCTAAGTACAGACTTTAAACAGTGAAGATTGTGCTAGTATTGATTTACAGGAACATGTGTCTGAAACTGTTTATCTTTGTTCGTTAATTAGCTTTTAAAACAATCTGTATATCTATACTTTTCTTATTTACCTGGCGACCGATCAGTTAAGTTTGATAATGGTTCTAGAATATCAGAAACTTCACAGACATGTCCCAGTCTGAATAAACAAAATTGAAAATCCATAATAGTTTTTATTGTGTAGGTACATCTCAATAATAAAGGATATAAACATGTTAATGTGGTCTATTATTGTGTTAAAACAAAAGCAGAATTGCCAATAACAGAGGGTTTACACTTACCATATTGTTAATGGACATCCCATTGTTTTTATTGATTCAACCATTATGAGTAACTCTGGTTCTATTAACGTGTGTCGACTCTTTGGACAATAATATTTTTTACAATAAAGGAAAGAAAAAAACTCCTCAAACAAAATTATCTGAAACAAAGTAACAGCAAAATGACAATGTAAATATATCTAGACACAGTATTGTTACTAAATGTTTTTAATGGATATCTTATTGTATTTATTTATTCAACCATTATGAGAAACACTGGTTCTATTAAAATGTGTTGGCTCTTTGCACAGTAAGCAGAAAACCATGTCAAAGACAAACACACATCATCTGAAACAAAGTGACAGCAAAAATGAGAAATAGGTACATCTACCGCTCAGTACAAACTGTGTTTTGTAAGAAGTGTCTTCAAAGCTACATCTGGTGGTTAAGTCATGAACACAATCCTTCAAACAATGCCAAAGAGCTAAAAACTTAGCGGACTGTGATGCAAGGCATATATCATGTTTGTTTAAAGGGGGTTTAACATCATACTCAAGGGTACTTCACTTAAATGTCAACAGATTGTCCACTCATAACTCTGCCTTACTTAAATACAACAGAAATCCGAGAGGAAACCTCATAAAAACCACCTCCATGATTATTGGAGTCCATATAAGAAAAGCTTATAAAAACTATGTTCATGATTGTCTGAGTCACCTTTTGCGATTCCCTCATTAACCAGATGTTGATCATGAATCATGAGGAATGCATTATGCAGACCTGCCCACACCCAATTAAATTCTGCCTAAAAATTAAGGTTTATTCAGTATTTTCTGACCATTACATGTATTTTCTTCTTTATATTTTGCTTTTGTATTATTTTCTGTTGATCTATCCTGTTATTTTCGCCTTCATGGATTCAGAATTGTTTGTTTGTTTGTTTGTTTGATTAGGGTTTAACTTCGTACTCAAGCGTATTTCACTTATATGACGACAGATTGTCCTCTTAACAATATTCCTGGCCTAATTACGGTAGAAACCTGGTAAAAAAAACACCCACGCGATTGCCGGAGCCACACCTTGTGACTCACTCATATACCTGAGGGTTGACAGACAGACTCGATCCTGTGAACGATACATCGAAGTTGGCTTCAGTAAGCGCGCTCGCTAACCACTAAGCCACGGCCGCGGGCTGATTCAGAATTAAATATTTTAATATATTCTTTTGGTGTATTAGTGTATTGAGCATTAATTATATGTACAAACTACTCCTCAATACACAAGTTATGCAGGTCTGCGCTAGAGATTTAAAGCTAGGATGGATTGTCACGAAAATAAACAACGATAAAAATGTCAACCACAAGAATAGATGAACTAATGCTCCCGTAGCTAAGTTTCTATCCCAAGTCAATACTCTTGTCAATATGTGATTCAAACCATCACTAACGATAACAAGAAAAAATGGTAATGACTACAAATATGTACCTCTGGGAATTGTTTGAACAGATTAAAAGCTGGGTTTTCTAAAGCCGTTTAATAACCAGTGATTTGGATATTACGTTTAAGTTACTTCTTACCAACCAGCTCAAGTAAATGTCACAGATCAGTCCCATTCCTTGTGAGCAGGGATATCAAATGTTATAAAGAGGTAAACATGGATTTTTCAAATCAAATAATTGAGGTCTGGCAACCTGTTAGGAATCCCTCACAATAACTCTTCTTGAGGGTATTGCTTTGGTACATTTGCAATATTGAATGAACTGGGACTATTTTACCTGGCAATATTGTAGAACTGTGAACGGATTATATCCCAATTGTTAAACTAACGGCTTCAGCAGAATTCTCAAATTGGTATTGAAAGTGTTCCTGAACCAATTCTGAAATGCAGTAGTTTTTACCTGGTATCAGTGACTGGACAAAATATAATATGATTCATCAATTTTCAATTGAACCTCCGAATACCTATGTGATGTACCTTTGGAAATACAGGTAAGGTAACCTTCATACAGATCTTTATATCGAGTCGGTGAGCTTCGTTCTATGTGTTTATTTGTCGGACATCGGTATAGCCAAGCGATCTGGATGTTTTAACCTCTCATGAATACATATATAAAAAAAAAAGACGTTATCAGAAGAACAGACAATTCTATAGATTTAGTAACAGTAACCATAATAACTGTGAATGAATTTTTTTACAACTGTGAATTTTATTTCTAGGCAGATATCAAATTGGAATTTTGGAGTGTGAGCATAATTTATCTCTGGCAAGGAACATTTTGGACAAACCAACAAATTCAGTTACCTCTACTGCACAAAACGACTATCTAAGTTTTAGTTTGGCCTTTTGACGATTCATACACACAGATTGAGGCAAATAAGCCGAAGTTGGCCAGAAAGGATATTTTTTAATTCCAAACCGATTCTGTTCTTGACTTATTTAAAAGTTTTTAGTCAATAATGCTTCATGATCTAAAAGTCGTTTCAATAACAACAGAAACTTCATATCCAATGCAGAAAATAAATGATGGAGCTGAGGAAAAGGGTTCTAAAGCTTCTAAAAGTTTTTTACTGGAAATACCTATGGACATCAGCAAGCCGTTGATCTACAGCATGGGAATATTTGGGCTGCTGGTCATAAACTGCCAGAAACGGAAATGGGCTCGGCTAACAAAAGTCTACTCAACAATTGTTCTGCTTTTACTGTGGGCAAAGTTTTTCAGATTTTTGTCCTTATATGGTGATGGCGTAAAGTTTGGACCAGTACTGTTTTTGAAACTTGTGCAACACTTCTGGTATTTCTTGTGTGCTATAGCTGCATCAGTAACCTATAAAGCATGCTTGAATCAACAAAAGATTAAAGAATTTCTTATGAGTTGGTCGTCGTTACTGAACACAAATCGTGGCTGCAATCCTGAAGATTTTGATGAAAAGCACATCCGAATTTACATCAAACAAATGAAAATCAGATTTTATACATGCCTCGCTATTGGGTGGCTCGTTATTTTGGTGAATACCTTTTTTAATGGTTACTTAATTTTCTTCACAAAAGTCATGGATTCCAACATATATCCTCTCGCCGGAGACAGTGATTATGCCTTTCTCTTCAAATGTATTATTGTGTTCACCGACACATATAACTCTGCTGCCTGGGCGTTCACCCTCTGTCTATTCTTTCTAATGGCTGGAGTTATCTACAAAGAGTTTGACATATTGTGTCTAGATTTCCGTAAAGGGATCTCCTCTGAAGGTGATATGCCTTGTCTGGAATATTTCCGCATACGTCATCAAGAAATTTGCCAATTGGTGGAGACGGCTGATGACATACTGTCTCCGTTTAACGCTGCTGCTATTGTAAGTCAGACCTGTGATGGGATGCTGATTCTCTACAGCATGGTGTGGTATCAAAGTTTCCTCTCAGACACCCTCATCTTGGTCTGTCATGTGTTCTGGCTCTGGACCTGTATGGCATATCTGGGGATGATCGCCTACGGCGGTGCTTATCTGAACCACATGGCACATTCACCTTTGAAGATTATCCACAGCATACGAGTAACAGAGGTATCTTCTAAGCTGGCTCTCCAGATGAACATGTTTCTGACAAAGTTAACAGGTGAATCAATCGGTTTGACAGCACTGGACATGCTTGTTATTGACAAACCAACCATCTTGACCATCACTGGAGCATTCTTGACCTACTTTATTGTTCTGGTACAGTTTCAACAACCTGCTGTCAAAAAGTCGTCGCTGCTGGACTGTGAACAATACTTTTTGAATACAACATCAGTTTTCTAGACAAGCCAAATTGGCGATCTGCTGGGATTAACAAAAATCACAAAACCTTAACATCAAGGACACATCTCAGTCAATATAATAAGCAATTTATTGTATGGCTTAGTCCAAACTAAGCCTTTTAAGCAAAAAAAAGAAACGCTCTCAGTCAGAGTGTACTCGTACATATATATGCACATACATGGAGTATGGCCATTAATATATATATTGTAAAATAATTCTCACTGTTGTTCTAAGAAAAATAGTTTGATGCAAAACCATAAAATTCAAAACCATTTTTTGTTTTGAGTGTGTTTTTCAGGACACCTTAACATTAAATTAATTTCATTAACTATGTCTTAACTATGTCTTAACTATCTGTTTATCACATTAGTTACTGTTACAATAAATAGTCAAGTATTAATATTTTTTTCTAAATATGCAATAGCAATCAAGTTTGAAAATTTTAAAAAGTTCAGATATATGCAATCTTTCAGAACAACTTTCCAATACATATGAAAGGAACAGTCACGACCTTCCAGGTAGACATGTACTAATACAGCAAGTTATACAAATTTTTTTTTTTATCTTCGAATGTTTTTTTTTGTTTAGATATAAAGTTTCATTGTAGAGTGATCAGTTCAACCTTTATGTGTCCTTTATGTGTTTAGAGAAATTCTATACAATGCATGTGTAGAGGAGTACAATGTTACTGACTGAATACTCACATAGCAATATCCTATTGGATCCGGTAGGAGTTTTGTCTAAGGGGTTAATTAAACAATTACGCCAACAATTGATATGGTGTGAATAGAATAAAGACTTTAGTTTAAAAAAAATCTATATGTGTTATGAATTAAATTGAACAGAAATAATGTAAACTTTTCTGTTTTTAATTAATTTACACATGTTTGGTTACGCTCCAATATGCAGGAGTTTTTACATATATTAACTACTGATTGTCCATTTCAGCCGCTGTATATAAGAGAATGTTTAGCGTGAGACAGACACCACAGGGTGCTATTGAAGACTTGATATCAAGAGCCAATCAAGTTGCGTTTTATAGCGCTTGTTTGGCTTGCATTTTGTCGACCTATTATCTAATGTCGAGGACAAGGTTAAGCAGGCCGCGGGAAAGGTGGAGTTGTTGCTGTCATCCAATCAGCATTCGTATGAAGGTTTTGCCACGAAACGGCAGATTCTGGCATATGATTGATTATAGTATAAAAGCGTTCGACAGCGGCGTCTGGCAGAAGCTAGGCCTATATACGATATGCATCAATCAGCAGGTAAATGAAGGTGTATATTAAAAAAATTTTAAAACCCGCTTTATGTTTAATATGAGGGAAATGTTTTGGCAGCTGTCTTTGTTTTCGTTTTTCATAATTTTTAAAGTGAATTTTTATCAATGTTTTGAAGTTTTTGATTATGAATGCTAAGAAATTTTAAACTTGGTTCACATGATCTTTAAAACAATATCTCTAAACAGTCCCACATGTTTTGGTGAGTGGTGAATATAGTCTGTAAGACTTGGTCTGTCCCAGGAATTGTCAAATTTGACAGGAGACATTTAACAGGTGTAAAGCAAACATTTGACAACAAGAGAAAAGGAGTAGTTAGATACACACAGGATGTTAGAATTATTTAATAAACCAGCCCTACTAAGGGGTATTTGTTCTTTCAGTATTGACCTAGCTAGGGAGAAATGAACATGGACACAAGAGTTCCTCCATAGCTGACAGAATCGATATACATGTATGCTTCAATTATACTGTCCTTAGCCAGAGGGCTTACATTTGCAGGGTTCAAAATTATGGGTGCATTGGTGCACCCAGATTTCGCCTTGTGCACCCTATATTACAACACAGATGCACACAGTGCACCCACAAGATTGATTGATTGGTGTTTTACGTCGTGCTTAAGGGTATTTTGCTTATATGAAGGCGGTATTCCAACAATAATTGACACTAGTACAACCAAAATGTGATGTATTTCAATAATGTTGGGACTAGCGATGCTCTGTCTAAAAGCCTAGCGACTAGCAATGCTCTGCCTAAAAGCCTTGAGGAGACTAGCAATGCTCTGCCTAAAAGCACTGCAGAGACTAGCAATGCTCTGCCCAAGGACAGTTTGGAGACTAGCAATTATGTGCCTAGAGACAGTTTGGAGAGTAGCAATGCTCTGCCCAAGGACAGTTTGGCGACTAGCAATGCTCTGCCTAGAGACAGTTTGGAGACTAGCATGCTCTGACTGCCGAGACTAGCAATGTTCTGCCTAGACAGTTTGGTGACTAGGACAGCTTGGGGACTTACAAAACTCTGAAGAAGGGCAGTTTGAACACTAGTGATGAAAGACTCATGTAAGTAAATAAAACAGCCTTGAGCATGGCTTAAAATATGAATTAATCAACCTCTCAGAGCCGGTGTATCAGCTGAATATCACTCTTGTCTTCTCATTTAACAACACCATGAACCGGAGACAAGCAATTTTCTAAAGTAATAAGGCAGATTGAAATTAATCTTTAAACATTAGCGCATCTTCCCTATCTAATGGATATTTAGAAGTTTCATTTATTAGGTCCCTGGATGGCATACACTTCTAAAACCCAAATAAACAGCCGTGCCTTTTGCTGAATAAAGATACCAAGTTTCTGGTTAATATCCCATGTTGAAAGCATGCATGGTCAATAAGATATACTTATAAACAAAACGTTTTGAATTCAACATAGTGCCATGAATGCTGTTTAAATCAATTTTTTTTGGTGAAATTCTTTTTGGTTTTTTTCCCCTACATTTATGAAAATTCTTGCGAGAGAATTGCTATTAATAAATAGGTTTTTTAAAATTATTTAGTCATCTATCCAGGGTATGGTTGTTTAAAGCTCCATAATAACCTAGTTACCTAGCAACCAGTTCAATGACATTGTGTCTCAAATAAATAGATGTCATAATGTGTGTTTGTTTGATTGATCGGGGTTTAATGATGTAGTCAAGGGTATTTCACTTATATGACGACGGATTGTCCACTTCACACTGTTTGTTAGCCTAATTCCAGTGGAAAACCAGGAGGAAACTTCGTGAATTACACATGATGTACCTGATATACCTGATGGTCAACAGGGGGACTTGATCCCGTGAACGGTATATCTTAATAGGATAAGTAAGCGCACTCGCTTACCACAAAGCCAAGGCTGCGGGCCATATGTTAAAAATATATGTAACGTCGTCTAACAGAGCATTAAGTTAACATAGCTTTGAGCAACCAGCAGGATAATAAACAATTTAAAGAGGATTGGTCAACAATACTGCTGCAGGAAAACTGGTCACAATTCAGGAATCCCTGGAGCTTCCCTTGTCTGATTGTACCAATCATACCTTCCCACGAGAAAAAGTAACATTCCAATTATTAATGAGAAATCTCATGTTAAGTGAGGAAATTCCAGATAATAAAGCAATATCGCTACGAATCAATAATTCATCAGGGTTGACAAAGTATTTAACTATTCGAGACTGAAAGTCATAGACAAAATTAACAACCTCAATGAAAACATTATTATTAACGAAGGACCATTAATATTGTCTAATTAAAATAAGGTAAACAGGAATGATTTGACTGGAGAACAAATTGAAAACACTTAGGAGTGCACAGGTACGTGTAGTTTTGTCACAGCTCTTTGACAAAGTCAACAAACAGGACGGCAATTCAAAAATTGTCCAATGATAATGAACAAAGCTTGTTAGGGAAATTATTTAAACAGACTAATAAGAGCTCCTGAAAGACTAAAGGCCAGTGACAGGGCAGGTATTGTCCATTGTGTTTATTGCTATCCAATTGGTGAAGATCCCTGATAAACTGCTACACATTTAGATAACTTGTTTCAAAGCCTAATGGAAAATCACTGGGAATATGACATTCAGCATTTTTGTGGGACTATGAACAAAACATATCAGAAATTTTGAACATATTGCAGACTGTCTCCCGTTAATGCGAACACATTTGGCATTTTCAACAATGTTTACTGAATTTAAAACCGATTATATCAAGATTGTTCAACATAACTTCATCATTAACCATGCAGTGATTGTGAATAGAAGATTCAACAGGATTCTAGAGCTGATAACAGAGGATATAAGAATTGTTTAACATATCTACACCTTCTAAAATCACTGTGAATAGTAAACTTACATTCGACAGGATTGAAGAACTGTGAACAGAAGATATAAGAATCGTTTAACATATCTACACCTGCTACAGTCGTTGTGAATAGTAAACTTATATTCGACAGGAGGGTAGAGCTGTGAACAGAAGATATAAGAATCGTTCAATATATTTACACCTTCTACAGTGAATAGCAAACTTATATTCGACAAGAGAACGCAATGCTTGTTTAACTCATCAGCACTATTCTCTATTGATTGACACTAGGACGTTCACCAGGACTGTGCGGAGAGAATACTCCCTAATCGTGTGCCAAAATATATTATCACGTTTCAGAGAGTATAGACAAAATATAATAGGATTCATTAATTTTGAATTTAACCTCCGAATACCTGTGTGATCTACCTTTGGAAATACAGGTAAGGTAACCTTCATACAGATCTTTATATCGAGTAGGTGAGCTTGAATCAATATGCTTTCAGTTTATTTGTCAGACATCAGTATAGCCCAACAATCGGGATGTTTTAACCTCTCATCAATACATTTTTAAAAAAAGAAGATGTTTTGCTAAAGGCATCAGAAGAACAGACAGTTTTAAAGATTTAGTTTCGAACTTACAGTTATAACTGTGTATGCATTTTTGTACAACTGTGAAGTTCATTTCCGGACATTTATCAAACTGGAATTTTGGAGTGTGGGCATTTTCTACCACTGGCAAGGAACATTTTGGACAAAGCAAAAAATTCAGTTTCCTCTACTGCACAAAACGACTATCTAAGTTTTAGACTTGTTGATGATTTTTACCCGTAGATTGCAGTGAATAAGTCGTAGTTGGACAGAAAGACTATTATTAATTCCAAACAAACTCGGTCCCAGAAATTTCAGTAAATAACAATGCCTTGCCTTCTAAATGTCATTTCAAGAACAACAGTAACATCTTTTCCAAAGCAGAACATTAATGATGACGATAAGGAAAAGGGTTCTAAAACTCGCAAAAGTTGTTCAGTGGAAATAGCTATGGATATCAGCAAGCCCTTGATCTACAGTATGGGAATTTTTGGGCTGCTGTTCATAACTTGTCGTAAACGGAAATGGGCTCCGCTAACAAAAGTCTACTCAACAATTGTTCTGCTTTTACTGTGGGTAAAGTTTTTCAGATTTTTTTCCCTATATGGTGATGGCATAAAGTTCGGGCCAGTGGTCTTTTTTAAACTTGTTCAACACTTCTGGTATTTATTGTGTGCAATAGCTGCAACGGTAACCTATAAAGCTTGCATGAGTGAACAAAAAATTAAAGAATTCCTTATGAGATGGTCGACGTTACTGAACACAAATCGTGGCGGCAATCTTGACGATTTTGATGAAAAGCACATCCAAATTTACACAAGACAAATGAAAATCAGATTTTATACATGCCTCGCAATTGGCTGGCTCGTTATTTTGGTGAACACTATTTTCACTGGTTACTTAATTTTCTTCACAAAAGTCATGGATTCTAACATATATCCTCTCACCGAAGACAGTGACTATGCCTTTCTCTTCAAATGTATAATTGTGTTCACCAACACATATAACTCTGCTGCCTGGGCATTCACCCTGTGTCTATTCTTTCTAATGGCTGGAGTTATCTACAAAGAGTTTGAAATATTTGGTCAAGACTTTCGTAAAGGGATCTCCCTTGATGGTGATATGCCTAGTCTTGAATATTTCCGCGTACGTCATCAAGAAATTTGCCAATTGGTGGAGACGGCTGATGACATACTGTCTCCGTTTAACGCTGCAGCTATTGTTGGTCAGACCTGTGATGGGATGCTGATACTTTATAGCTTGGTCTGGTATCAAAGTTCCCTTTCGGACACCCTGATATTGGTTTGTCATGTGTTCTGGCTCTGGACCTGTATGACATATCTGGGGATGATCGCCTACAGCG
>JAVFBX010241161.1:0-10413 GCA_034783855.1 Mopalia kennerleyi | reverse complement strand
GACGGACAGACTAACGGACGGACCACGGATGAGAGTGATCAGAAAAGCCCACCATCAGATGATGGTGGGCTAAAAATGTGGTGGTCTGCGGTTATGCTTAGACTACAGAGAACTGAACCGAAAGACTGTCCCTGACCGTTATCAGATACCAAGAATTAAAAACGCTATAAACTCTTTACAGGGAAATGATTGGTTTAGTATATTAGATCAGGGTAAAGCCTATCACCAGGGCTTTATCAACGATGACAGCAAACCTATGACTGTATTTGTTACTCCATGGGTTTTGTTTGAATGGTATAGTATCCCCTTTGGTCTCAGAATTGCACCAGCTGCATTCCAGCGATGTATGGAGGAATGCTTAGAGGGTCTTCGAGATGAAATTTGTGTTCCATATTTTGATGACGTGCTTGTATATTCAAAATCCTTTGATGAAGCGGTTGGGAATGTACAGAAAGTTCTTCTTCGTCTTCAAACTTTTGGGATCAAATTACGATCTGACAAATGTGAACTATTCAAGCCAGAAGTTCGATATCTTGGAACGATCATTTCTAAATCTGGCTATAAAATGGATATTGGCGATATTGCAGCAGTTCAGAGCCTGAAAGATAGGAAACCAGAGACTGTGGGTGATCTTAGACAACTGCTAGGTTTGATTGGACACTACAGAAAATACATTTGTGATTTTGTCAAAATTGCTAAACCATTGTACGAACTACTAAAGGTTCCACCCTGTAATGACAATCTGAAAAAGTTTACACAAAGAAACTAACCAAAGTAAGTAATGGACAGCGACCATCGTCTTGTCCAGTTCAGTGGAGCCACTCTCTCAGAATGGCAATGGAAATTACTCAGTACACCGAAGAGTGCTCCTTAGACGCTGTTAGTGGCATTATGTCTACAGCCCGTGTATTCCTTAAAGAACCTGCAATACTTACCTGTTCTGTTCATCTAGACCCCCTTCCAGAATGTGTATATTAGTACCAAGTACACTATTGTAGAGCTAAAATTAGCGCAGAACTCCGACCCCATAATTGGCAAGATAATAGGTAACAATCCAAGTAAAGGTCTCAGTACAATAACTTCACCTGCTGAGAAGTCAATGCTTATAAAATGGCGACATTTAGTAAGTGTCAAAATTGACTCTTGTATCGAAAGGCGAAGACCAGAACTCAGCTTGTACTGCCACAAAAATATCGCCATACAGTGTACAAAGAACTTTATGGCATTTGGGTGCAGAATGTGTTGTTGACTTGACCCTTACAAGGTTCTATTGGCCATTAATCCAAATACACATTGGAAATTATGTGAAAAAAACTTGGTACATGTCTGAAACAGAAACGACCCAATCGATCGACATGTGCACCTCTTGGACACTCATCGTCCCCTTTCGAACTCGTATCGATAGACTTTCTACTTCTCGAGAAAAGTAAGGCAGGTTACGAGTACATCCTGGTCATAATTGACAACTTTACCCGGTATGCCCAGGCATACGCCACTAAGAACAAGTCAGGTAAAACTGTTGCTGCTAAGTTATTCAATGACTTTGTGCTGAAATTTGGATTCCCCTCCAGGATCAGGGAGGCGAATTTCAAAATAACATGTTCCAAAAACTAACCAAACTGTCTTATGTGTCAAATTCGAGGACGACGCCCTACCATCCCCAGACCAACGGGCAAGTGGAGCAAATGAACCGTACTCTGATAGGTATGTTGAGAGCACTACCCGAAGCAAGCAAATTCATTTGGAAGAACATTTGGATAAATCTATCTTTGCCTACAACTGTACTCGCAATGACGCGACTGGGTTCAGTCCATTCTTCCTCGTACTTGGTCGTTCACCACGTCTGCTCATAGATTCCATGTTCCGCTTGCAGTCAGAGGCTCAGTGCACACGTCAAACGAACTATGTTGACAAGTGGTGTCAAGGTATGAAAAAAGCCTTTGATCGAGCATCCAAAGAAGCAGCCGACATCAGCATATAACAAAAAGAACCATGACAAACGAGTTTATTCTACTACTCTTCAACCAGGTGACCGAGTACTTGTGAGGAAATTGATGCCAAGAGGTGGTCTTCGCAAACTCTGAGCCTTTTGGGAAGATGATATACATACTGTCATAAGGCAAGTTGGGGAAAATCCTGTGTTCGAAGTGCAATCAGAATCTCTAAAGAACAGTAAGACGAGAGTCCTGCACCGAAATCTCCTTATGCCATGCGACAGTTTGCCTTTAGACATTTCTTCCATTGAACTAACTTAAAGACAAAACGTAAACGCCAGCCTAAACTGAGTGAACAAAGACAAGTCAAGACTGCTCCATCTCCTCCATTGTCTGATGACGAGGAATTCATGGAAATGCGTAATTATCTTAACCCAGAAGCTGCAACGTTCAAATCACGAATATCCTCAAGGCGAGAATCCTGTGGATTAACTAACCATGCAACCGTTCCTTCAGATCAGATGTTCCAACAGGACAATCGTGAACCAGACTCCGTACTAGATGTAGATGTGCCTGTTGACGAACCACCCGACGATAGCGATGAGGAACAGACATCACCCAGTGCGAAGTCGTCGTCCATCTATGAGATAGGCTTATCCAATGTTAGGACATCCTGAACTCCATCGTGTTGACCCGAGAGTGCATCCTGTGTTTATTTCAAATGAAGCCTTTTCTCAGTTCCCTGTTGGATCAGCTGGACTTCATTCTTTTGTGCACCCATATTCGATAAGGCCTCAATACCAGTGGGTACAGTGAAATAGTGATTTATATAGCCATGTGAAACAGTGATAGTGAAATGACAGTTCATACGGTGACTATTCTAAATGCAATTTTATGGAAGTGGTGTTTACAACATACAGATTTTGATTCGATAGGGCCCATCGACTAAATCTTGTTTATCCGTTTGTTTCAATAAGAAGTCCATTTAAACACTATCACAGGGAACATTTCGAACTGATTTCGTTAGTGAGTGCGAGATGAACTAAAATCATCTAGCACTGACTTGTGCCAATAAATGGACTGCGTATGACTCTAATCGTATTGGTAATGTTCAGCCAATCCCTGCAACCATTTATTGTTGGGGAGAATGTGGGAATCACTTAGCTTTGTTTACAAATGACGTCATAGTCAACCCACCTTCCGGGAATCCCTCTTGTGTCTTTGCACTGATCGCTTCGTACTCATGGTATGGTCTTTGCACTGTGGGTTGTAGTGTAAATGTGACAGGTATTTTTGCGAATCGTTTAGTTTAGTTGTTTACGAATTATTTATCTGCAGAAGTGAGCGAACTGTACATTTCATGTGCACTCGTTGGTACGGCGTGCGGCTTGCATCAGTGGTTGCAGTTCATCGCCATTCTTGTCAGCCGAGCGTTGAGTACTTCATGAGAGTATAGTTTTGCTTATTTTGTCCACAGGTAAATATTTCAATTAGTTTTAACGAGACAAATGAGCCATGAATGTAAACAAAATATGTTTAACTATAAATGTATAATGGACATAAAATAAAAGAGGTAAACTTGACTGCATAATAAGTTAGTATACGGAGTCTGATTATAAGCAAGGTCACATCGCCCACTTCACTGACCAGAGGAGATAACTTTTGATGACATTTCGCCCACGTATAGCTAAAATCAGTGCTTTCCCATCGATTGAACCTCTGGTGATGTATGCTCGATATACGAGTTTCCGATATCAGTTGAATAAGTCTAATTCGTCCTACTTTTCAATTTACTTCAAAGTTTTATTGATTAATTGAAAAAGTTTCATCATTAAAATGCTGCCGTGAAAATATTAATATGCAAATTACTAAAGTTTGAGACGTCATTGTTGGTCTTCATATGCACTTGGTGTTAATCTCTAAATTTCCCATTAACTCAGATAACAAAGTGTGTTTTAAGATAAAATAACAGCACAGATGTTTTAGTGCATCAGTGGTTGCAGTTCATCGCCATTCTTGTCGGCCGAACATTGAGTACTTCATGAGTTTACAGTTTTGCTTATTTTGTCCACAGGTGTGAATAAAGCCTTAGCAGTACATCATTATGTTTTTGAAGAATTTAGAGTCTTTCACATGGATCTCTCAAGGGTTTACAATAACGACGTATTACCCGCATTTAGCAATATTTTAGTCTCCAAACGGTATCAGGTTGTGGTGAGCTGACTCTCTAATAGAAAACATTCGGCGTTTCTATTATTTAAAAGCGTCATACAGCTAAATGTAAGTTAAGAGAAAAGATTGTTTTATCGCAATCGTTCCTTTGGAGTTTATTGACAAATTAACAACGAAACCCAACGGCGTTGGGGCAATTAGCATAACTATTTTCTCATAGGACTTGAAGTAGTGCGTTGAGCATCTTTTCGACAAAATGAAGAAGGATTAGTTAGTCTGTCATTTGAAATTTCAAGATAAGTCCTGATGGACAGGCGTACAGTGTTATTAAGTAAACTGCGAAACAGAAAGGGTTCATCATTGTAGAAAGGTAGTTTATCGACCAATAGTAAATCAATTTAACACAAATGAAGAATTATTATTGGCCGATTAGGAGACTTTTCTATTCATTATTGAATCTGCTGGATGTATTGAATGCATTTGTTATCCTTTTATATCTGAGATTTATTGCATCCTAAATCGGGCGATGTCACCATTCTTGGAGTTACAAAGATGAAACAGGAAGTAGTTAGTCAATTTGTTTTCTATGTATCAATGCACAAATATCGTAGTTCAAATTTGAAAAGACTACGTAGGTACTTACTTCCTCAAAAAGCAATAGGGTGTCAAAATCAGTATCTCTTATAGTGCATGAGCTTGATTGGGAAATTTGGATAGACAATCAACAACATAAACGGACATAAAACCACTAGATGACGTAGCTACATTAGGTTTGCCGAGTTTATGTAAAATTTAAGTAAGATGTGTAGTCAAAATTGTAATGGCGTTAATCATTAATAAGGATTAGTGTAAGTGTTGTTATACATGTATATATCCACCGTGGCCGAAATTATTAATGATACTGAGGAATTCTGGAGCTCTGTACCGCACGTCACGACGCGTCTACGTGAATTCTTCAATTGTCTCGACTGTATCAAAATTGTCGATGTCGATATAAGTTGGATTTCTATACCACTCCGAGTTTGGTCACGGATACAACGATTTTAAGGCTTATATTTGATTGCAAGTTATTTATCCCCAAATTAAAATTGGGGACGGTTGGAAGGGGGGTTTCATGTTTGCCTTGTGCTCTTCAGAGCTAATCAACATATGCGATTTGTTGTGATCTTTGTATTGTCTGTTGTCTTATCCTCTGTTATCTTTTCCTTTTGCCAGTTATGTCGGGGTTAATTTACCACAACCTTTCGCCTCTGTCATTTTACTGAAATAACCTGATGTACAAACATAGCAATTTATAAAATGTCACGATATTATTGAGGTCGTGTCAAATACCGATTGCCGACAGATTTGTGTCACTTAAGACTTATCGTTCTCTGGTTGGCTTCTAGCTGAACTTCGGCTGCATAATATCTCGCTCAGCGCGGGACAGCCACATACAACACGCTTGATCCAACACTATATTTGAACGTTCAGGACATCGTCTGTTCAGAGCTTTAAATAACTCGATGGACAAATTTAATCTCCCGATACACAACCAATTTAAAGGTTTATCCTCGTAACAGCTTACAAGTTTAGGGGTTTTATCTTTATCACTGTTTTGTTGTCACGGCTCTGAC
Organism: Mopalia kennerleyi; assembly: GCA_034783855.1. Classification (NCBI taxonomy): domain Eukaryota; kingdom Metazoa; phylum Mollusca; class Polyplacophora; order Chitonida; family Mopaliidae; genus Mopalia; species Mopalia kennerleyi. The sequence continues at coordinate 4,691 of JAVFBX010241161.1, read as the reverse complement.
ACCGCCATTGGAACCTTGCTCATCTTTTTTGTTTTACCAAACCAGCTTGCCTTATGGCAGTGAACATGGGTATTAAGGGGATTCATTCGTCTATTATGACAAGGACTCAATCATAGTCCAACAGGTACGTTTCTTCAGGTAACGGCTGCACTCGATCCAACCAGTCCTTATAACCAAATCTTATTTCGCAATACCAGTGAATACAGGATAGCAGTGCAAACATACAGGGTTGTTATCTCAACTGTATCGTACCTCAGGCTGTTGATGCTGCCAAGTGTTTGTCAAGATCACAACTCAATGTGCTGTAAGTGGGCAAAGTTCTGGTTCATGTTTTGCAGTATCGGTGATTTTTGCAAATTTAACCTGAGGCCGTCGAACCTTATCTTCAATCTTGTTAAATCCTAATCTAGTCTGCTGTGAGGCTGACGCACTCAGTAATGCCTTGTAACAACACTTCTCAGTCCCAATTCGTAATAATAACATTTCCTGCAACGTTAACAAAATATTTTTTTTTGCTTTACTCCTTCTATCACAGTAAAGTACAAGTAAATCAATTCATGGTTTATATGTGTAATCATAGGCTCATTGTACGAAATCATCCAAAGGTAAACTGAGTGTTAATGATTATTTAGTATAAGGTCAGAAATGAAACGAGAAATCTGTAGGAGCATTCAAACGAATCCAGCCTGTGCGTTTTGACCTATCTCAACTGTATCACAAGGGACTCTTCATCGTGTGCGAAATAAACTTGATATCTGTACCACTGGCTGATATGCGGACTTTGTTCCAGTAAAAAAAACTAACATAAATTTTTCAAAGTACACGTGGAAAATACATAAACTTGGCTGACATCTGTCCAATAAAATACGAAGATATGCTTTTCAAATAATATGTGTACATTACATACATTTGACAAACATTGAGCTAATCCTCCATGATATAGCAGCTGTTGTGAAAGGATTGGTGAAGGCATGCGATGATATAGCTTCGGGATGTGGTTCACACATTTTACATATGTTATCACCAGCTCCCCTTTCACGTCCAGCCCTTTAAGCTCCATCAACTCTTTACGAGTTGTCATAAGAATACATTTTTTGAAAACTGTTGAACATTGAATACTAAAGTATTACGTGAATCGACACCTGCTCTACAGACTTAATTGATTGGCAGATTCTCCAGTAGCTAATGGGAGATAAATTGGTACAACTGTAGAACACTGAGATATTATCCAGCAGCACATGAAATATAGGGTCATGCAGTTACAAGAGTTTCAGATTTAACTCCCTTTGAACCACTGGCGATTGCCATTGGTCTACTCGAAACAATGTTCAGTACCGACACTAATAAAAAAAAGAAGTTTAAATTCATCTCATATCTCCATTAAGTTGTGATATTATCAGCTATAGTTCAAATTAATTTTATATTTTGTAACGTATTTAAAGTAATGGACTGCATGGTAAGGCAAATCGACATATTGATTGGTCGAGACAATACATTTCTCGATAGTGCTTGCAAATATTAACCCTTTTACAGATTCGTGTAAAATCAAAAGAAAAGAAAAACAGTATAGAGTACCGCTTCTTTGTTACGGGGAGAGCTTAAAATCACATCCACATGTTGTTCGTGAAGGAGAGTTAAGCCCATTTGCAGTTTTGGTCATGGGTAATGTTTCCATAAGTTGTAGTGGCCAGTATTGAGAAAAAGATGAAACCAAAGAAAAAATGCCTGTCTATTTCTCTTCACATTTTCTAATTTAAATGTCCACAAGCGTGAATTAAAACTTACCTCATCTGACAAAACATGTTTCTGTTCTTGAAAATCATTAAATCAATAAAAATCGATTGTAAAACAGTAATTAATAAAGCGCATTTGATTGGTCAGAAAGTTGATGATGTAGACGTGTGATAAAAAAAGCCAGTGTGCACTTGTTACACTTAAACCTCAACAGATTTGAACAGATTTTTTGCGGTTATCTTAAATTAAAAGTACATGCGACTTTGTCAGGAACTTATGCGGCTTTTGAGAAAAAAACATCAGCAAAAAATGACAACATTTTTTTGCGGACGTCTGGCAAAACAAGGATTAATACAATTCCTTTTCCGTAACACTAAATTACTGTTATTGCTTATTTAAATAATTCCTCATCTCAATCGAATCTGTAAGATTATGACACAGGTGTATGGGACAGTTATTTGGTGGTTATCTATCTGTCTAGTCTGGAATTAATTTCAGTCAGCCTTAAAGCTTTCCAAATACTAAAGAAGTCTCTTCTCCACAGAAAACCGTACTCGATGACCTTAAACGCGTGGAGCTGCTGAGTGTAGGCTACCAATCAGCTTGATGCAGACTTGGAATTATCCGCTCTAATCAGACGAATGTTGTTGCAGAAACAACGGTTTCCTCGCCGCTGCACACTCCGTACGTTCATCGTGGACCAAAGACTATTCCTGTTCTCTAGCAAAAGCGACTAAATGCGGGGCCGTGATTTTTCGCACAGATGTTCCGGTGACTATTCCTTCTTACTTGATAAACTAGATAAAACGTTTTGTAAATAAATGTTGAAACATCTCTATATCGATCAAAAGAACAAGCATATCACTATATAAAAAACAAACAAATGTCTGATCTGATACAAATATGCCTGATGTCTTGAAAGTGGAATATGATTTTTCTGCAAGCTTGAATTAAAAAATGTACAATTTATTTGTCGTTATTTTTTCAATAATAAGCCTAGCTAAGCAGCTTCATGAAAGTATTTAAGCAAATTATTATAGACCATTCCTAGGATTCGAAATTCCTGTCAATTTAGAAAAGAATATCAATTAATCTCGAGATTGAACAGGTTGTTTATTTGTTTGGTGATGTAAGACTTACTGACTGTTGCTCCATTTACAAAGCTTCTGGGCTGAACAAAAAGTAGAAGAATACCAACCTTGTTCAACATACATTTATTGCACATTATTCGGCGGTATAATAATGATTCAGATGTTGTCAGAACGCTGAGCAAATTTCAAATATTAATAGAAGGAAATTTACATCTACACACAGATCTCTCGGAGATCCTTTTGTTTTCATCCACAACCAGCGATGAAATTGTCGTCAATATGATAATAGTTACGTACCAATATTTATAGACATGTACGCACAACATTGATACACAATAAAGTCATTTTATTGTTTAACTTGATCAGGGCCCGGGGCCGTGGCGTTGTGGTTAGCGAGTGCGCTTTCTAACGCCTACTTGAACGATGTATCGTTCACGCGATCGAGCCCGTCTGTCGACCCTCAGGTATATGAGTGAGTCACAAGGTGTGGTTCCGGCAATCGCATGGGTGGTTTTTACGAGGTTTCTTCCCGGTTTTCCACCATAACAGGGCAAGGAATAGTGAAGTGGACAATCCGTCGTCGTTATATAAGTGAAATGCCCTTGAGTACGACGTTAAACCCCAATCAAAGAAACAATCAAACTTGATCAGTCCAATATTTATGACAAAATAAATGTACCCAAAAAAATGTCATAGGTTAAGACCGGTATAGGAATCGAGCGCAAACTCTCAGTTTCGTTCACCAAATCGGTATAATTAATTCCCATTTTGTTTAACCAGTCACCCTTAAACTGGTTCCTTTATAGGTTATGCTTATGGGAATTTGTCTTGTATAACGACGGTGAACAACAAAACAACCATAATGTGAAGTTTTATGTTCAAATATTTATACCCTAATATTCAGATATTTTCTTGTTACAAATGTATCCATCCCATCGTGTTTGTGCAGTTATTGCGTGTAAAACCAGCATAATGCTTTTAAAGCGATACATTTAGACCACGCGTGAACAAGGACAAATAGTATTCATCCAATCTAATACTTGTACGGAAATTGGCGCACATCATTCGATAGAATGGAGCCGCCACTCAAACGAAAAACAACAACAATAATACTTGTACGGTTTTAATTGTACAACTTAACTGTTGGTTTATAATTATATTGTGTTAGATAGAATTTATATTTGATAATTTGATCTCACTGGTTGCTTGAAAACCACAACTTTTATAACATATCCAGAACAAATCCATCTCATTATCAATGTATATGATTATTTCTACGTAATAAACTAATGATGCATATGCTTTATATCTTAACAGACACAGCCGTTAACAAACGACCTAAAGTTTTATGGAAACGGTTTAATGTCATGGTAGTTCTACGTTTGATAAACTATTCCAGGTAACTGATTTATTTAGGGCTCGATTAAACGTTCTACGTTCACATGATTAGTCAATTTCACATGTCCATTCATTGGTGTAAACACTGAAGCCAATATGCGAAATTCTAACAGCAATCAAATACAGAACATCGTAATTATGATTTAGGCGGCTGGAAAAAGAAATCCATCAGATCAACACAAAACAGACAGCAGTGTCTTTTAGATTAAACACCCACTACTGATTAGGCCACCTGGAAATCAATGATAACTTGAAATCAATTTGAATGTCAATGGCAGAAAAGGGAGTGTTTTATACACTGCACTCGGTAATACAGGATGCCCGCTTTCCCACGAAACATTTTAATGTACCCGGCTCTAACAGTACTACACAGTCAACCGGATCTACATGACTCTGATTGTACTGGATAGCTCCAGGTCTTTCATCTCTCTGCTGCAACCGTTTGGGTTGGGATGACAGAAGAAATCA
>JAVFBX010241150.1:0-10413 GCA_034783855.1 Mopalia kennerleyi | reverse complement strand
CCCCCTCCCCTCCCAAACAAAATGTTTCTCTTTTTGATGTTTACTGCCAAGGGTGCAGTAATTCGTCTTTTAACCTTAGGTCAAATAATTGTGCTATGTGCACGCCATAGCCTAGCTGAAATACCGCTGAATGTGGCGTTATATACCAATTAATCTATCAATCGTTAGTTACATTGCGGATCCCGTGTGTTTTCCATTTTATTTTTCCCTTTTCATAGCCGGGAACAATACTGCGTTTAATGATTTTCTTTACTGACATTTAAATAGGCAATGTTTATACCGAGAATAGCTGAGAAGACTGTACATGTAGTCTTGTCTGTGTTGTTTTAAGAGGTGTCATACCTATGGCGGGCAACACATAAAATACTGTAGAGAGACAGTCATCTGTGATGGCGGCATAAAAGCCTGCTATAGAAACGATAAGAAGCTCGACAGGTTCTCTTATTACCGGATTTTTCTCACTTTAGCCCGTCGTCTGTCTGTAGCGAAATCACTCATCGCTTCTATAATTTGTGATTTGTCTCAATCATAGCATAATAGAGTGGCTTGGCTAACGATAACAAGCTATCAACTTCAACATTATCTCACAACAAATGGCTTATTTTCTTCTCTCACTCTGACATAATGTGAACACCATAAAAACGCTTGTATGAAGAAATATAGGATAGTGTTCACTGTGATATAAACCGTTTCCAGATAATACACAGTGAATGTTATGAAGAACATTACGCAATATAAAAAAGCTGAAAGAAAAAAGTTTTTTTTTCACGCAAACAAATGTATCTTACAAAGGCTACCAAACCTATTTAATTGGTGAAATAGACGAACCGGTTTATTTGTGGTTCCTGTTTATATCCATTTGATACACCATCACTAAAAAGTTTATAATAGGAAAGAAGGATGATTTACTCGTTTTATGGGTTTTTTGTTGTTGTGTGAGATTGTTACCTGGATTGTAACTAAATTTTGTAAAATGCACGCGATTACCGATTTATCTTTTTTTTTAAGAAACATTATTACTTGGTTGACAAATATGTTTGGGTGCGATCTATGCCATGAATGCTTTACTCGTGAATGGTGAAAAAATATGGTTAAATCCCATCATGCACAACATAGTTGATCACAACGCAACAGCTAAGGTGTTTAATCGTGACATTGACCTTTAAATCTACTGACACAAATTTCGCACAAAACACAACTTTGTTTAATGTTAGTTTCTAAACATTTGATTTACGATTTTCTACACGGCGATGTGGCTGATACATGCACCAAATGGGAATTTGTCAACATCGTTGTCATATGTTGAACACCTTTATCAAAATTATGGTTTTACAATTGTGAGCCCGAAACGAAATCCAATTGATTTAACTACGCTTGAGAGTCGCCATCTTGGCTTCAATATTTAGCTAAACCGTGATGGGTGTATGAATATGCATTACAATCATCCAATTTGTTAGCCGGAAGCCCACTTACCGCCTAAGTGCACTATCCATGGGGCCTACATATAGTAAAGAAAGACCACAAATTAACTTAATGAAAAATAAAATAAATGCAACTCCGAATGTTGAAGTCATATTTCGTATTCTATATTTTATTTATAGTTTTCTTCAGATAAAGACGAGCGCAAAAGACTCGTACCAATTACCTTATCATATGTTTGTATTTTCTTGCCCATTCGTAGGCACGTATTTAGTGAGTCTCGGGTTTCCCTCAGACATAAGTATTTCTGTTACGATACCAACGATATTAGTCCTTTGATAAATGACAATTTAAACGCTCCGCGTAGCTTTACGATCTCCAATAACATACTCATCAATCTACTTGCATCTCCTGTGTCTTCGAAATCACATATATTTCCAAAATACAACTAGCACATACTCCCTGGCGTATACAGTTTCGTTTGCATCGCGTTTTGTTGCAATGTGAACAAATTGTGACAAGCAATCGGGATAAAAACACTCCTGTCTGGCATACCTAACAAAACTGCCGCAATCTTTCACCACTTTAGTAGACTTACCCGAAATGTCATTACATCATGCGAAAGTATCTTGATGACGTTTAAATCGATGTCGTATTTCGTCAACAAACAAATACACGTGTAGTGTGATGAAATGCAGAAAGTTTATGGGGCATATCGTCGGAGTAAATGTCATCACCGCACTTTCGCTTGACGTAATGAAATTTCGGGTCAGCCTACTTTTAAAGTGAAGTGATGAAAGATGATAAGAGTTTTGTTCATAGTTTTAATCCGAAGTTTTTGTCAGAATTTATTCCAATTACAACAAAGGACGATGCAAACTAAAGCGTATACAAAATGGATTAATGTGTTTGTTTTTTGTTCGTTCGTTTGTTTTTTGGAACATATGTGATTTCGAGGACACAGGAGCTGCAAATACAATGGTGATGAAGGTATTGGTGACAGTCATGTCATGACAATAGCGCCGTTAGGCTACGCAGAACTTATATAAATTAACAGTTATCTCAGGAGTACAATGATATGAGCTCGTATCTACCCTATAATAGATTCCTCCAAAGCCTTTGATTATGTATCAAATGTATCTATGTATAACGTTGTTAATCACGTGTCGGTATCAACAATAATGAGTGATGAAATATTCTGCACTTTTTTTTATTTTCTATGTATTTAAACGACCTTGAAGATGAGCTGTTCTTAAAAAATGCAGAATGTGTACTCGTCGGTACCCAAAAAACATTCTTTCTGTTATATGCTGAATCCGTGGAGGGGCTTCAAAAGTCCTTAAATATTTTACAATATTATTGTAATAAATGGCATATGGTTGTCAACAGAGAAAAAGTAAAGTAATGGTTTTTCGTAAAGGAGGTCAATTGTCTAAAAATCTCAACTTCTATTATGATGATTCGCGCTTAGATATTGTAAGTAAATAATCATATTTAGGCGTTGTCTTTACAACGGTAGATTCATTTGTTTAAGCCAAAAATATACTTTCTGGTCAAACCTTGAAATCAATATTCCAAATGAACAAATTGGTATTCAATTTCTCAGAAATATCTGTAAAACATCGTCTAGATCTTTTTGATATTCTTGTTGTGCCAATTGTGAATTATAGCTCACAGGGATGGGGTTTTACCCCTGCAGACTGCATTGAAAAAGTACATTTACAATTCTCAAAGTCTTTGTTATGTGTCAAAACATCAACCTTAAATAAATTTATTTATGGTGAGCTTGGCCGAACAAATTTGTTTACGTGTAGAATGTTTAACATTGTCAAGTACTGGATAAAATTAATACAATCTAACGACCGAAAACTTGCTAAGGTTGTATACATGACATTGTATCAGGATTCTGTTGGTAGAAACAGAAACAACTGGGTAACAAAGCTAAGAGATCTACTTTGTCACAATGGCCTCGGCGAGGCTTGGTTATATCAAGGAGTTGTAAATGTACGAGTGTTTTTATCCCTTGTAAAACAAAGATTCCGGGATGTGTTTGTTCAAAACTGGGAAGAAAGATTACGTGGGTCCACAAGAGCAAGATTTTATGTAACTTTTCGTGCCTTTGGATTTCAAAGGTACCTGAATCTACCGGTCTCAAAATTTATATTTGCATTGAGCAGAATACGGGTCTCGTCCCATAGACCGCAAGTAGAAGTGGGTAGGTGGCAGGAGCCACGGACAGTTCCTTAGAAATAATGGTTCTTTGAAGGTTCTTAATAAAAGAGGATGGTTCTTAATGGAACCGGGATGGTTCTTAATGGAACCATGAGGGCTAAAACGGTTCTTGGATGTAGTGTAATAAGATAATTATAAATACATGGGACAAGTGCTGTGAGGGTTTCATACAGAACTGAGAAGGGTTCCACAAGAGCCATAACTAAAGAACTTTAAAGGGTTCCATTAGAGCCATATTTTTCTAAGAGTGTATTTGCTGAAATAAGAAAAGCATTAATACCATGCCATTATTGAAAAAAAACCCAACAGAGGAAAGGTTTCCTCTATATTGTTAATTGAGGAAAACGCAATATTACGAAATCTCGCAGACTACATACACAAATTATTTGAGTTGAAAAACTAATTGTTTTACTCTGTAGTTTTCAATTGCTTTGATATATGTATGCCCTCTCCATCATCATTGGTTTATTATACATGCATGCTTTGTATTGCCAGTGGGCCAGATGACCAAAAGCAATAAAAGATATATATAATAGTACTTTATTAGAGCAGAGCTCGTCTTGCCTTTAGATAATTTATTAAACTTGGGAAAGAGTGTTCAAAGTAGACAATATTGTGACAATTCAGCTCACTGTCAACTGCTCGCTTTCTTTAGTGGAGATTGAATACGAGTGACAGCTGTGAACGACAATATGATCTGTGCGAATCTGGGCCTAATGCAACACGGCCGATCGTTTTCTCCACTTAACTTCGATTTAGATGGAATAATTGAAGTATAAAGTTACCTAGTCTGGAGTTAATATGAGTTGTCAACTCTGTTTCAAGGGAAATCTTAATAGTTGAGCTGAAACCAGCTGGTTTAAAACTGTGATCCCCAAGCAAACAGCAATTTAGGTATAATAAATTCGTCTGCTATGCGCTGTTGGGTATTAGCTATTCGAAGGGACAAGTCATTATTTTACAAAATATATATATAGTTTTAAGAGAAATGGTTGGCAGCTGAGAGCTGAAATTTTGCATACTAGAATCACTGATGTCTAATATATGGTGTAACCATTTCCAAGCCATGTCATAAATCGTATTGCTGAATAGCCGTCGAAAAGCAGTCCTAATAACTGTCTGCACGATAACCTGAGAGCGACTTGACATTTACTTTAGATCACATAACAAGATGTTATCACCATTTCCATCCTATGTCATATAAAACGTATTTATTGAACAACCGTTGGAAAGCAGGCCGAATAGCTGTTTGTACAGGTGTTTCGTAAATATTCTAGGGTATTAACCCATAAGTTGATATGTATACATCAATCAAAGCTGTATGCAAAATGATATTGCCATTTCAACGCCATCATGTATTAAGTTTTCTGTTTGACTGGCTAACCAAAACCGTTCTGATTAACACCGTCTGAATTCAAAGGCTGTACAGTAATATACTTTCGATATTGATTTACAACACCGCCTGAATTCAGCAGTAGGACAGTATTATTCGTACTGCACTGCTTAAGACCTCCTGAATTCAACAGTAGGACATCAATAGTCATCGTACAATTGTGACCACCGCCTGAATTAGCAGTAGGAGAGTATTATTCGTACTGCACTGCTTAAGACCGCCTGAATTCAACAGTAGGACATCATTGTCATCATACAATTGTGACCACCGCCTGAATTCAACAGCAGGGCAGTAACAGTTATTATACACTGCTTAGCACTGACTTCATTTAATATCAGGTCAGGAATGGTCATACGCCGCTTAACAACGATAGAAATCAACACATGCCAGCAATATAGTCACCCTTTGCTGCCTAACGCCGCCGGAATGCCTGAAGATGACAGTAATAGTAATCATAAACTGCTTAACACCGCCTGAATTCCACAGTAGGACATCACTAGTCCCCCTACACTACTTAACACCGCCTAAATTCAAGAGCAGGACAGTGTTCGTCATCCTATACTGCTTAACACCGCCTAAATTCAAGAGCAGGACAGTGCTCGTCATCCTATACTGCTTAACACCGCCTGAATTACACAGAAGGATATCACTAATCACCAAACACTACTTACACCGCCTGAACCGCAAGACAGTGCTCGTCATCCTATACTGTTTAACACCGCCTGAACCGCAAGACAGTGCTCGTCATTCTATACTGTTTAACACCGCCTGAACCGCAAGACAGTGCTCGTCATCCTATACTGCTTAACACCGCCTGAACCGCAAGACAGTGCTCGTCATCCTATGCTGTTTAACACCGCCTGGACCGCAAGACAGTGCTTGTCATCCTATACTGTTTAACACCGCCTGAACCACAAGACAGCGCTCGTCATCCTATACTGTTTAACACCGCCTGAACCGCAAGACAGTGCTCGTCATCCTATACTGCTTAACGCTTAACCTCAATTTAACAGTAGGACATCACTAATTATCATACACTGGTGAACACCATCTGAATTTAAAGAACAAGACACGCGGTTTTACAATGGGGTTCGGTCGGTTTTAAATACCAATTTAGTAACATAACAGCCCTCCGATTAATGAACTTAAAATTAAGTCAGTAATGAAATTATTACAAATCGGGAGTGACGTACGCGGAGCAAGCGACCCACTCCTCTCGTATGTTTTTGCAGTGTTTAACCTCTAATTTTAACGGTGATTAACCACTTATACATCCAGCAAATCATTAGCCTTAGAAGAATTTTAATATTTAGTATTCTGTTATCATTATGTTTTTTCAACATCACCCTGGTGTGAGGATTTAAGCCCTATTTCCTGTACTACCCAAACCCCTGCCAGTGTCCAACACTTATTTAATGGCTGCTTAATCTTACTGCCACTGGGCTCTCTCTTGCTATTTAAATCATGTCCAGACTTGTTCACCATCGTTCTACCCTGTATATAAACTGTTACTTACCACTCCACTTCACATTAATAAACATGTGATTCCATGAACTCTACGTGAAACACCAAATGCAACAACAGTCTGAAGACCTGCAGGCTGCCCCTAATGCTCACTTAGAGCACAGTTACAGGCACTGATTTCTACTGGTTCCGATACAGTTTTCATATAACTGCAACTATCGTAGGGATAGAGAATAACCAGAACATAACGACACATTCTCTATCCCGAGGAATCGGGTGTTTTTACTGGCATTGTAAATTTTATTAACTGTATAACCATGTTTCATTACGCTTTAATGCATTAAAATAAAACTTACAATCTTTCAACAAAATATTATTTTCTTCTTTTGGAGAGTTAGCGGGACACTGGCATCCCTGAGGCTTAATCTCTTTTAATCGCCTTATCTTCTGACTCCGATATTCCACTTTCGCCTACAAACTTTTGCCTAAAAGTCTGTAGGCGACAGTGGAATGTAGGCGAAAGCGGAATACACCCATTTGAGAAAGGTTTCAGCTCAGGAGTTTGTGTTTTTATTTAACAGCACAGTAGTTGTGTATCATTGTATGTATTTTATATTCTCACGATGGAGGAGAATCAATACGAATATTTTCTGGGCAGACGTTTATCATTCTTCTCTAATGATAGAAAAATATATGGACAATGTTTTGCCTTTTTGCTGTCAAACGTTGCATATCTCATTATTTGGTAAAATATAGTTTATCCCTTTTTATGTGTCGTAGAGTGAATTGGCGATTGCGGGAGGTTCTTTCTCTCCTTTATTCACTTTGTTAAACGAAGATCCTTTGGCTTATGTATTTACTGAAACTTTTCTTTAAAAAAAAAATTGAATTTAGAAAAAAGGCCGTCACTCAGTTTTGTGCCAATATATGGGACACTTTTTTTAACTCGGGGGTGGGGGGGGGGGGGCATGTTTCCATCAATTATTTAGACACTGTTTCGTCTTCTGGCTGTTAAATGTATGTCTCATTATATGGTAAAATATACTTCATCACATGGTGGGGGTGTCGTAGAGTAGATTGGTGATTCCGGAAGGGTAACTCTTTCTTTTATTCACATTAACTATTTACTGAAAATTGTGACTTTGCCGAAGCCTAGACACTTTTTTAACCCAGGGGATTTACTAGGACAAATATGAAAGCCAATTGACACCGTCTTGCTATCTCATGTGAGTAAATAAATATAGAGACAAATATAAATAACACCGATGAGAGAATTAAAAGAATTAATGAAATGGAAGGAATGTGTTTCTGAATGAAGATAGTTAACATATTGTTGTATATAAGCTGAAACATAATAATATGTTTTCGTATTCTTTGCTGAAGGCTTCTTGGTCGATTTCCGAACGTCAGAGTGTTGTTTTAATAGCTTGCTATTGACTGGACTTATTGTTACCTTATCATGGTTCTGCTGTACAGGAGGCTTAATACAGTCAATGTTTTGGTCATTATGAAACTCGTCACAGATCTATTAAATTAGATTTGACCAGAGTAAGTGGAAATACAATAGGTCCACAACAGCGATTTCTCTGAGCTCCCGTTTCATTCAATTCCAATCGAGTGATGGATCATTATAGGGAAGTCTCGTTGGCTTCTACTTGACTTCCAGAGAACGTTTTGAAATTATGTCGCTGTGCTTTAATATCGGTCTTTTAGAGCACTACTGACTTTATTTATTCTAGGTAAAAGATCACGTGACGTTAAAGATAACACTTTGACTGACTTCCTCTACATGACAAGTAACGCGTTAATAAAGAAAGTGCGTTAAAAGTGCGTAAGTCACATGACGTGACTTACAGGCCATATAGCGAATCAGAATAGAAATGAAAGATATAGTGCATTTCTATGTCCTTAACAAGCTGATCAAGCACGGGTTGCAGTTGGTGGCGGTCAACAAAGCGTACTATTCTTTCAATTATGCTAAGCACTTTATTCATTACAAATTGTATGTTAAACTTGATACATACTGTATAAGCTTGTATCTTAATGCGTGTTTTATTTCAATACAATTATATTTAAAAAATTACAAGACCATTAAGAATCAGTGCACAAGGTTAAAACGGTACTATTTTTACACCTGTGGTGCCTCCAACTGTATATATACATGCCCTTAATGTTATTACTCTCATTAGCTTGAAAACGGTGCTAATATCTGTACTGAAACGTTACGTATGAATAAACCTAGAAGTTAAAAATCCATAGTCTTACTTGTTATATTAGTACTATTGTGGTTTTATCCAATGGGGCCCAAGAACATTAACTTGTTCTTGAGGTCATTGTTTGCTTGTGTTATCTACGTATTTCTGACAAAGGTCTGTGCTTTAATAACATAATACGAACAAATTGATACAATGAATTCTAATCGATCAATTGTTTTTCCTTCCGTCGGAATATCCGTGGACATACATGCTATCTAACTAATCTTCAATTTGAAATTTGAAAAACTACGAAGTAAATTATTAGAGAATTCAACGTTTACAGTATTTTCATTACGTTTCATTACGTCTTTGAATCAAATCTAAATTTACACGAGTTCTATTCCAGAAAAGTTTTGGTTTTTATACAGATAGCGATATATCAACATACCTTTGCAAAACGTGTCTGTTAGATGGGTTTCTTGAAAAGGACGTATTATTTTACATTTGAAAAGAGTTAGTGGAAACTGCGACATCTAAGATCTCCTGTTTCATTCAACTCCAATTGAATGTTAGCCATGTGTCATTATAACCAATTGCGAATCTCCAGAGAAATCAACATACAATGCCATGTAAAATTCCAAGTCTATGTGTAATTTAATCAAACAAGGTGTACGTTAATATAGTACGTGATCTTATCAAATGCCGCATAAAAATTCAGAAGCAAATAGAATTTAGAAAATAAAACCGAAATAAATTTAACCGTACACAGACCTAACCAAAGATGTTTTATTCTTTTCGTTTGTTTGCAATCTTGTCTCCAACTTAACTCTTTGCATCCAGGGAGCCGCTGGCAGCGGCGATATTTTAGCATTATTAGATAGAGTAGGTTTCCAGATGAAGACAAGATATACTTTTCTATACCTATGACTTGTTAAAACAGTTATGACCATATTATTTTACAAACATAATAAATGTACATTTTCAACAAGGATATTCCGTCTAAATAGACCACATGTGAAAAGCATATTCGGGAGGCAAAGAGTTAATGTTTCTGGGCTTTTGTAGTCTTCAAGGAAACTATGCAAACAAAGATATACGATTTTTCGTTGGAATTGGTCAAATCCGATTGGTCATTGGCAACTGTGTTCTGATTGGTCAATCCCAAACTATTCTCAGCGACATTGTTATATTAATCAATACTATAAATAACTGCATTTTAGGTTCTTCAAAACAAGTGGATAAGAACGGTTTATTTAGTTAAACAATTTATTAATGTGTTATTTTACAATTCATAATCAAACCGGATCTAAATGTTATTATGTTATTGCGAGCACAATACAGTTGAACCAATGAATATGATACTTTGATGAGAGTTAATTCCGCGCTCGATTATTGTCATTTAATCACAGCATTTTATTGTATATTCTCCTGGTTATTATGTATCGGTTAATTGTCCCAATGGCGAAAATACTCTTTATTCTCCATATAGTTACACTATACACACGTCAATTATAGCAAAGCTATTGTATATATACATGATTCTAAGCAAAACTGCCGAAAGACTCATTGATAACACATTAAAAAAATATATATTAGGAAAAATAATAATAAAAAAATAATAAACAAAACGTTGATAACAAATTAGCTTCACGAAGACAAAGCAATCATCCTAGGAGATTTTAACCTTGATTGGAGCAATGTCGCCACCAA
>JAVFBX010241149.1:0-19945 GCA_034783855.1 Mopalia kennerleyi | reverse complement strand
CATGTTGTGTCAATGTAATGTTAATGTATGTCCTGTATTATTTAAATGTAATAAAAAATATTTAAAAAAAAAAAAAAAAAAAAAAAGATTGTATATAGGACTTGACAATCTCTGGCCAAGGGGCAGTTTGTTTAAAGAGTAGCGATGCTGTCTTAACTTAGAACTGGAGGAAAATTAACTTTCCAACATTATGGAAATGCTTCACATCTTGGTTGTGCAAGTGTCAATTATTGCTGTAATACTCCGCTGTCATATAAGTGAAAAATCCTTAAGCACGGCGTAACACACCAATCAATCAATCAAATCTATCCAAATAGGCATAAGAATTACGCAAGTGACGGTTAACTTAGAGCTTTTTTCATTGATGTCAAGAAAGCTTGTTTTTCATAAGTAAAATATATCTGACTGAGAGATAATTGACCAATGGAATGTATGAAACGATGATAACGTAGCGTTTTCATTAGCCCCCAAAATAATTATGTCGGACCCCAAGGTAATGGTTGGACCATGGGGTAATTATCTCCGACGTGCTATCCTCGGCTCCGTATGCTAGCGAGAGAACAGAGACGGAAGCTCGGTAAAGACACGAACAAGTTTGTTTGTTACTCTTAAACTTAAATATATGAAAGGGATGTCCTTTAATGTGGACCTGAATTCGAATCCCGCGGGAGGCAAAAAAAAAAAATGTCTTCCTCTTCAATAAAAGTCAATAACAGGGATGACTGCTAACGAGGTACGCGACTTTGAATTATGCTGGAGACGAGCATAGTTTTCTTTTTCTACAATAAAAATATATAACAGGGATGTATTGTCCACGATAAGTTAGTGACACAATTCATTACAATTATTCTGTGACGTGATATGCTCTATACACGAATACACATTTCACACAGACCTCTACAGACGACCGGACTAAAACACTCTAGGGACGTTTAGACAAATAAAGTAAATACTTTTATAAAGCTTCAGATTTACATACATTTTATGGTTCCTAAAAGCGAAAAGCAAACCTGTTTTTGTTTTACTTCGTGCGACTCTCGTTTATATGATCTGTCTCTATTGCGTTTTTTGTTGTCTTTGTCGCTCTAATCTATTTGCAAACGTGACAAGTAGTCCCGTTTACAACAATTATGTTGGCGGGAGTGGGAGTTGAAACTGTACATAGTAGACAGAAGGATGGACGTCATGTGGGCTAAGATATATAGTGTTAACAAAAACATAGGACAAGACCAAACAACTTACAATCTCCATCATCAGATAAGTGGTATATACAAGAAACATGCTACAAATTGTTGAAATGTGGTGTAAAGAAAAGCGTTTGTGTTTGGATTTACACTACTTGTGTATTGTGTATGGATGCGATGGCATGAATATGTTTCCGTACAGTTGTTAAAGCCTATTGTCGGTACTTTTTTTATTGGGTATCCATTATATATACAGTGTTAACATAGAACACATAAGAAAACAAAACAGCTTATAATTAATCTTGAATGCTTTACTTCTAGAAATCCCATTGAAGGCCTATGTGCGTTTGGCACTAATACGCTTCCAAAAATTGGCACTAGCTATATGTGGTTATTTCTCTCTCTTTCAAACATGTTTATAAAATAGGTCCTGGTGTTCTCTGTTCGCACGTCATTAACCAGTGGCGGGTGGTTGGATGGAGCTTCGTGTTGCCCTTTTGCTCTTAGAGATACAGGGGAAAAGGAAAACGATATGTTGCGGTGTCTGTATTGCGTCTAGTTGTTGTCCTGTATTTGTCCCGTCTTGTCTTTGTTTGTTTCGAGGGTGATTTCCTTCACCCATTGGGATGGCACGTCTTCATATGAGTGAAATACTCTTGAGTTCGACGTTAAACCGCAATCAAACAAACATTAACCAGTGACCGTTCTATCACACAATGGTACTTCCATTCTACAGGGCCCGCGGCCGTGGCCTAGTGGTTGGCGAGTGCGCTTACTAAAGCCTACTTCGACTTGCCGTTCACAGGATCGATTCCGTCTGTCGAACCTGAGGTGTATAAGTGAGTCACAAGATGTGGCTCCGGCGTGGTTTTCACGAGGTTTTCTCCCGATTTTCCACCAAAATTTGGCAAGGAGAAATGGACAAACCGTCTTCATATAAGTGAAATACCCTTGAGTACGACGAAAACCCCAATCAAACAAACAAACAAATCCATTTTACAGTCGTATAATGTGGACATTACTGTCACATCAAGTTTATTTTAAGTTGTTTGTTCCAATTGCCAAAATCTTCTAGGAGGGGTCACCTTTTTGCCCTGTTGCTCTCAAAGCTGTATCCGCAATCTGATTGGCTGATGGGTTTACTTTGGGACTGTAAAACATAGAATTAACCGTCACAAATTTTGCTACGTCACACTCACTTATTTTGTATTAATACGCGCTGTCAAAAATCGTACATAATGACGCCAACACGACAGACTATGACATTGAATAAGAGAGTGTAGCTAATACTATCACTCCGCCCCGTGCAGCTATAGAATTCCTCAGCAAAACATGAGGACAGAGATCGAACGCCAGCAAACAGCAGGCACCAAGAAGTCGATAAAGTGGGAGTGTTAATTTATTTAAACGTATATACTTATGTTATGCATCAGGACATCAGCATGAAGATAACTAATCTAGCACGTGAAACTAGTCTTTGGACAGTGTTTCAGTTGACAGCGTTAAAGCCGACGAACAACTGTCATCTCGTTCCCTAGAAACGGAGTATACGTGACTCATTAATATTTTATATTAGTAGTTGGCTGCAAGATGATTGATATCACAAACAACAACAAAAAAGCACAATCGGGAATTATTTAGTAATAAAATAATAAAGCACATTTCTGCTATGATATAATCAACTGCTCAGAGCCCACAAGGGTATTAAAATCATTTGATACCACCACCATTTATCTGGGTGTCAAACGCAGCACGTAAACATGTAACTGTGGGAATGTAGGTAATGCCATTGAAAGTTCATTAAAAGAAAAACAAACATGTTTGTCCTCTCTGCTCTCATTATATCCCATATAGTTTTTAAAGCAGAATTTTTAAAAATAATTCTGATAATTTGTTTGTAAATTAAACTAAGTAGGATTTATTGGAAGTTTTGGGAACTATATTCCATTGCAGTAAAACACAAAAATTAATCCATCGGCAAACAAGCCCTTCACTTGCATCAGCTGTAAGATTATGATTATGTCGATTTTCATACTTTCGCAGCCAACATCGCTTCGAATATCCGTTTTACAGGCTCCGCTAACGCGTCGCCAGTAAAACTCAATTTGCGACCGTAAAACCTAGTATTAAAGGTGGCAAGCCACCAAATACAGCATGGTTATTCCCGAAATCTAACGTATACAGCGTTAAATTGCAACCAAGCAAATGAATATACAGCAAGACCTTATCTGGAACTCGGAGCAATATAGGGTTGCTTTTTATAATGTATTTCTCGTACAGACTTTTCAAACATCTCTTCAGATATTACCAATTTAAACCGGAATTAAATATGGCTATTTTCTCAATTGGTGAATTTGAAAAACTACCATTGCCTACCATATTAATTTGTGAATGTCTTTAAGTTTAACAACGTCTTTTAGAGCAAACAGTTCTGTGCAAATTATGTATTTTTTACTAAAAGATGCTCATGATCTGAGTATTCGAACCACCAAATTAAAATATACCCAATCAAGCAGTAAATATCCATATAACTCTGCAGCGACCTTTTATAGGTTAATTGGTACCATCGTAACATTTTTGTTTTACTAAATTTTCCTAAGTTGACTTGATATTTCTCTTTTCCTAACTTCTAAATTAAAAACTATTTCAATATTAAGTTAATATTAAACGGTTTGATTTTTCATTAGGAATATAGAGATGATGCATAACCGATGATATTTCTAAGTGGGGATTAAAGCAAAGGTAAACTGAAACATTCTAGTTCTTGCAGTCAACCTAAAGACTTTGAACACTACAACTTGCATTCTTATCAAAAGTGTCATTTAGTCAGCATCATTTCGTTAGCGAGCATTTACAAGACTCGTCCAATAACCTTGGGATTGGCTCTTGTTAGTGTATTTATTGGAACAGTTGAAAAGTGAGAATTGGCAAATTTGCAGCAGCGGAGTATTTTTTAACCAACAACCAATGAATATAGAACGTAATTTTAACGACAAAAACGAATACCGAAAAAAAAAAAAATCAAAAAAAGATCTTTTGCCAATATTCGGACCAGCTGCCGTTTCGGAAATCAAGGCAACCCAACTTTACGTAAAACAAAAGCTACTCCTATAGTTAAGTCAATAATTACTGCATGGTTGAATATTTAAATCGTTCATTTTTTTTAGCAACGGTATTGTCATCAAAATTATGTGTCGGTGTGGAAGATTCAAAATCATGCACCAGTGTCCCCCTTTTCTAAAAAATGAATACCTGAAACGCTTTCTTCGAATAGAATCGCAGTTTATATGGCCAATGACAACATTATTAATGCACATATGACAAAACTAAAATTTCTGAATGGTAATAAAATTGTAATAAGTAAACTAGTGTCCAAAAGAAACGATACCAACTTATTTTCAAAATTGTTTTTTACTAAGGGAATTGTCTAGTATGAAAACATGCCAATTCGCAATGCACATCCCAAACACAGCATAGTCGATAAAAAATACCGGGAACACGTGATCACTTTCAGGGGAAAAAACGTACATTTCGTGAAAGTGACATTTCCCTCTCTAGCATGTTCTGTACGTGCATAAAAACTGTATAAAACGGCTGATCAGACACGTTGATATCACAGCAACAAAAAGGACACAAGATATGCCCCGTTTGACAGCCATCGAGAGAGAGAGAGAGAGAGCCGTTGGAATGGTCCAACAAGGAGCGACACACGTCGACGCCGCCAGAAAGTTGGGCTGCGCACGCATCACTATCACCAGGTTGATGCAACGGTTACGTAAGACAGGTCAGACGTCAGACAGGCCCAGGAGTGGAAGACCACGAGTAACCACGCCCCGTTGTTCCTGTGAGCAGTGCTCTAACGAAATGTTCATTTTTCGACCCCACCCATCTTTAAAGGCTTGTCATATTGGTTGTAGGCCTACAGATTTTATTGAAATGAAATTTGTGTACAGATGTTGTGAAATGATTTCTCAAAAGCATAACACCAATCCTAAACTTCTGCATTGTTTAAGTTTTCTTTTATGTTGTTGCAAACAGGTGGTATCGTTTCTTTTGGACACTAGTTTACTAGAAGGTCACGAAGAGTGAGGAAAAAAAAAAGATCGTTGATGCAAATAATAAAAAAGTACTGCATTGTAGAGTTTGACTACTATAATATTACTCTCGTGAATTATTAAAATGATAACCATTACACCGTCAACCATTTACTGTATAATATTCAAGCTTCAGTGTGCCATGTCCTCTTTTTAATAGCTTCATTCATTTACTTAAATGTTTGTAATATATTAAACAAACTGTCTTGTATTCTTGCAAGAGTTGACGATCGCCATTATAATTATGTTAGTTCAGGGAGCTGTCAACCTTTGTTGGACCGCTATGATCATCATGTAAGACTTCAGCTGTGACATTATTGCTTATCTAGAGTAAGACAAAACACACTAATGTAACAGCCATTGATTTTGTTGATTTCAACCTACAAATATGTTTAAACTAGCATCTGTTCAAACTAAAAAAAATGTTATCCTAAAACAACGATAATACTGTTTATTTTCATTTTCAAAAAGAATTCTCAAACAAATTCAAGTTTTAAATATTGACATGTAGATCAACCAGCCATTTGGCCTTTAAAGTTTTGAAAGCTATGCATGTGGAACTAGTTTATTACGAGGATGGTTGTCACATGGTTGTAGATTGAGCACAGCTGGTGATACGATTCTCTCGCTCCGTTGTACAGGTTTTTATTAATTATACAGAACTTATCACTGATACCGGCTGACAGCACCTTTAGTTTGTGACAGGGGAATTAATCTAACCAACAGTTTTCGCTTAATGAGAAACCCACCTTTACGTGACTAACTGGTATAAACTCTAACTAAAAAATATCCCAGCTTAGTCCATGACATTATATATTAGCGGTTACATGTCAGAACAATAGCGCTATATGATTGTGTCTTGAGATTTAAAACGTTCCCCATAACCGCTAGCTTTTCTGAAATGCGGCACTCTAATTTAAGTGATCGTTATTTTGATATTGGTTAGTCAGTCTTTCGAAATATTTCCAGTTGGAGTAATTAATTCTTATTATAAATGTTGTAACCCAATGTACATTGTCCCATCTGAATCGTTTGTGTTGATGTACGAATATATCAATTAAGCATAGCGATACTCAAATATTGTGACAGCATGTACATATTCTGTTAGAAACAATAGCGTCCAATTTGGTTACACGTGGTTAATTGGAAGCTGATGCAAACAATCACAAGGTTTCCCATGGGATGTGGATGTCCAAATCAACCGGCCATTACACTGTTCCCAGTAAAAACAACTGGGAATTGAAGTGGTGTGCATGTTAATTCTGTTCAGTTATCAATTGATGTCCAATGAACCGCACAAAACCAAACACGGCTAACATGCTTTCGCCAGTGAATGAAGAAAGAAAGATTCCAACGTGCTAAATAAACTGACCGTTTGATAATAATTAAAACGCAATTCTATCGATGATGCTAAAAGCATAGATTTAGGTGTTAAAAAAAGATTTTTGATGGTAGAGTTTATGTGCACAACGCATTACCTAGGAGGTCAACTCTGCTATTCCTACATGTGTTGACACATACGAGGTTGTGGACTAAACTTTCGTTTATTAAGTGGTTTGATTTTGGATGACCAAGTACATGTTGTGTGCATTTTATATCATACACATACATTATTAGATGTGTTTCTAAATGCTACAAGGACAGGTCAAACTGATACACTATCTGTGCAAAAATCAATAATAACCCTGACACCTGTTTTCACTGTAAGCAATGTCAGGGTAGTCAAATTGGTTTGGTCGTATGACGATAGAATATTTCTGTTCAGATGCTAATTTTCGAAAACTTTGCCATAAACGCTTCATTGCAGTTTCTACTAACATTTCATTAATACTCATAGAAAACTTTCAAGTTAAACGCATACGTCTAAACTATACCCGAAAAGAGTGTTAGCTGTGATATAAAGTGCGTGACCATTTCAGTATGCAGATTACCTGTTGTGGGCAGAGTTTGTGTTGGATTCATCATCTGGAACGGAATGTAATGCAAAGGTATGAGCAATTTGTAAACAATTTTATAATGTTGATATGAAAGCTTATGTAGTTTTCACTTTTATAATATTTGAGCCATTTTATCCAAAAGGTTGTGGCAGTTTAATGTCGGTTCCAACATTCTGATTTCACTATGCTTTTTACCCCTTGTAACATTTGGTAGCAGCTGGTGGGTTATACCGGCCGTATGCAGAATATATTTTCCTAATATCACCTAATAGAAATTTGTTGTACTTTCCCAAAATAACTATTTAGCTGTTACGTTATAATTAGCAATATCTTAAGACATTGGTGTCTTTCTTTGTTGCTGTAAGGTTTGTGCTCTCTACTAGGACAACAACCCTACTTTCCTGTTTTCCTGACGACATGAGTTTTAACGTATTACAAGCTTTGGTGTTCAAATTATGAGACACTTGGATACAGACAAAAATAAAAGCCATGTATCACGTTCCAGTGTGGTTTGAAGAGTTGTATAATCAGTATTACTACGGTAATGATTTTGTGTAGCACTACAGTCACAATATATATTCGAGAATTGTGAGAAGTAAACCCTTTCAATTTTGGTGAAACTGGGAGGTTTTTTCTCTCTTCAATTTAAAGTTATAAAGGTTAGGTAGACTTTGAAAAAACAAAACAAATGCTGTGTTGTCCAATAGAGGCCATAAACCTACCTAAACATCACATTAGTTACTACATATGATGTGTTGTCCAGTAGAGGCCGTTTACCTTCTTAATCATCACATTAGTTACTACAAAATATGTTTTGTCCGAAAGAGGCGGTTAACCTATTTAAACATCACATTAGTTACTACAAATGATGTGTTGTCCAGAAGAGGCCATTTACCTTCTACAACATCACATTAGTTACTACAAATGATGTGTTGTCCATTTAATGCTGTTAACATTATTAACGATAAAATAAAGTGTTTCAACCCGCGCCTAACGGCAGGATGTTGTTAAACCTCTGTCGTCATGTTGCGAGTGAGTCAAAACCCGAGCCACGGCAGGCATCGATGGTTTTAACAACATTCTAAGCAGAAAAACACAGAAAATAGAGATCTCCCACTGATTCAAAAGTGGATACCCCCAAATCCCCCTTGCATACGGTAATCTGTCACCAACCAATCATAAAATAGAAGTTACCTCCCCTGGCAACGCCGTGAAGCGCAAAGGAGTTGGAAAACATAGAAAAACGCAGAGGACAAGGTTTAATTTTATTATTATTATTGGAATTTTGCAAGATGAACAATCGCAAACTGGGATTTAACCGGTGTTTAACCCCTTGAAAATTTAAAATATCACAACACCAAAAGTTTGGTTTACAGTTAATGAATGTATTTGTTTGCGGCTATTTGTGTCTTTGAGATTGATTTTTACTATTGGTACGCTCTTGCAAGGCGAGTCCGTGAAGACAAAAAGTGGGAACAGCGATAAACAAACCAGTCCTAGTTATCTCCTTAAGACCACTAAGTCGTGTTCCGTGTTATGTATATATGTGTGCGTCTTGTATTTATCAACAACAAGCCTTTTTTCATTTCAATCGTAATTCTTCATATACTGGATTATGATTTACGTATATGGCATTCTTTTTTTTTTACATATGTAAACATCTTTTTAGAAATGGAATACCAATAACTTTATTTCTAGCATGTAAAACTAGTTACACTTATGTTACACTTAAATTTCAAATATGTCTGAAATATTATTTCACATAAGTCAAAAACCTTAAAGATGTGTTAAAAAGAATTTGATAAAATATATAAAATGTGCATATGTGAAACAACACAAATTTAATATGTGCAGAATAAAGTTGAATTTGATAAAACCGCGAGCACTTGAGTGGAAAAAGAAAACATTATTCAATGCACCAGCTTGAACGGCTAAAGTCGATTATAATTAACATATCTGCTGTAACATGAAATGATTTATTGCATTTTAATAACAAAGAAGTGTTGAAATTGTGTGCCCTATTATAAAGGACAAAGAGTTAAAGAGACCTTTGGTAATAAAGCCAACCAGAAACAGGTTTGGACTCCTATTACTATGTTAAGTGGATGTTAATAGACAAAAAACCAATGCATTACTTCAGTTGTGCATAGTTCGATTTGTCAGTAATCCTGCTCACCCATTCCATTGCTGACATCTTTTGGGTTCATTTTTCTTGATTATAGGCCTGTTTTCGTGACACGGAAATTTCAGTTTTTACACACACATTTGCCGATCAAGTTGTTTAACGAAGTGAGTAATTGCTCTACATTGCCTTTATACCACGAGAAGCCATATCTGTTCTTAGTTACCAGCTGAAAGAAATTGAGGTTTTATTGGCAGTTGTTTCTATTTTTTGCTTAAAGCAAATTTTTATTTCCCCCATCATTAAAAAATAAATGAACACGTCTTGCAATTTACAGAACAATTTACGTCAAAAGAGTAACCCGAATTAACATGTTCAACTGAGATTAAAAAGAGAACAACATATGTCATGTAACATAATCGCATAACAGGTACCCAACCGAGATAAACACTGAGATGATTTGTATTAAATATGGATTTGTTTTCCCCTAGTTGATAGTTGAGCATATTACTCACCAGTTTCACGATAAATATATCAAGATATAACTGCAGGACGCCGAATGTATAATTTATTTTGCATGAGGTCAACATAATTTTTTTCGCCCTTTGAAAATAACACCAACGTCAAATGACAAGAAACAAACAATATGGTATTGACATATCATATATACTATAAGAAAAATACATAAAAGCTACTGAACCCAAATCACCAAGCATCAAACAAGATAAAATGTCATGTGTGACGGTAAACCGAAGTACCGAATGTATACCAGTCTACAACATACGGCTATCCAAACAACCGAACATCAGTCAACCAAACAGTTACGATCAACCTAATTTACGAATAATAAAACAAAGCAAACATTTCGGGTGCCCGAATGACCGAACATCAAACCAGCCCAAAATTGCCACCATTGGATCGAAAAGGGAAAAGGATAAGGATATGTGAATGAGCGAGCATTGAATATAACAAAAGTAAGGACCATGCATGCACCTAATTATCAATCATCAAACAAGTTGAAAAGCTGCCACTGGACATAAGACTCTTCAAATGGCCACAATCGATTGCGAGAGCCCAAATAACTGTGTTGTAAGCCACGGTATTTCAGTTATATGGCAACATTAGCGGTCACCGGAAACTTCTGTTTGAAACCTCTGTTTGCGGCGACCATGCAAGGTATTGAATATCGAACGCTACATATCATCATATAACATACAATTCAAAGCACTTACAAGCGGCGGCTGAATAATTTACCGAACTGCATACACATTCCAATAGTTATGGATTCAATTTCCCGAATGACTACTGGCAGCTAGCTATCCAGCTAATTGGCATAGCATTTAACTACAACCTTAAACAAAGCGATACTTTCGACAAAATATCCCTATAACCAGCGCATCACTCAACGGCGAAGGGTCATATAGGAAGAACACTGTATCGGCCATTTCATGTTATATTAAATACAGGAAACCGATTCAACCTACTAATCAAGAGGATATAAAATATACCCAAGGTGATAATAAATACCTCGCAGCGCTAAAGTAACAAAATAAAATAAGATTGTTCTAGACCAGTGTTGTACAATACAAATTGAACACGACAAATGGTCAAACATTTATTGACGAAGAAATGGATGTTTGTGGAACAGAAGTGAACATTAAATGAGATTCATCGATCTTTTGGGAAATTGTTATATTTATTGGTGGCCGTGTTTGTCTGGTCGTCTGTCAAATTACCGTAACTCTAAATATACATTAGTTTAATAATTACTCAGCGTAGCTTACCAAATGTCTGCCAACTTTCTATAAAGTCAGAAAGTCCAGTGGCGCCAATACAATTTTTAAGGGTGTTGGGCGGGCGGAATAAACGAGAGGCAAGTTAGATTTTTAGAAGGGTCAATCTTTTCCCATACAAATCGGGAGATGTGTAGGTTATTTCTTGCTTTTTGGCGTATCTCCTTTTCTTTGTATCGCTATTAATTTGTGTTTTCTGTAAGTAAATTGTGAAAAATTATAAAACGTCTGAAATTTATACATACATGTATAATATTATGTCAGCCAAGAAAAAAAGTTTGTATGTCAGGGTGGCCGTCTCTGGACGCAATACATAACACTAATAGGTACCATTTCTATCTAGGTTTGATATGTTAGGGTTAGGGTGTAGCCAGGGACAAAGCTGAGAAAGGTGACGTATTGCCCCATCGTGGCGCCGCCACTAAGGATGGAATGTCATTACCATTATACGCACAATCAGTATTATATTGATGCGGCTATTGAGTGGTATTTTTATGCAAACCAAACTACTCAAAGACTTCGCCCTTTTTTCTGTTCATACTAATTTATCGATATGAAGGTAAGCATTTTCAATAACATACATTTTATTTCTGTGTAATCTAAAACACAGATAATGGCAATCTATGCAAAGCGTAGCCCTACTTTATTTTTAGTTAATAAATAGATGTTTTATTTTATAATATAAACAACATGTTAAATATATGTAGTGCATGTGTGTATTAAAATCAATACATCATCTGGCATTTAATCGAACTGTAAACAATGTTGAATTCAAAATTTCGGTCGCCCTTTTCAAACAGTTCACACTTGAGTTAAATGATAAAATGAGCTGTTAGCTAGTGTAAGGGCTAGGCAGATCACGCTATCGATCTCTATTAATTGCAATTACACTTTCTATCCTAACGCCATTTATAGTTCCAACGAACTTTCAAAGCGATTAAACTTAAACTCGTGACAGCTGTGAACAAAATAAACTTTTTTTCAACGGCTGTGTTCGGTTCAACTTGGATGATATTAATTCATCCGATTTGAAACTCGACATCAAGAGCGCCGCTTCGCACAGCGATGAGAAGCGTAATCGTGATCAAACCATTTGCGTATACCTACACTCTTTGGTGGGATAGTGTTAAAACCGTCATAATTTGTGTCTTTAATGCTGCTAGTCATTGGTGTTTAATATTCAAATGATACAGACTACTGGTTTTACCTCCGCCTGTACATGTAAGTAGATATTTCAGTCCGCGGATTGTGGCCCACTTTGTGTAGTACACTTTATTATTTAGTATGTGCGTTAACTGTTTTACGGGCAAATCTGTCAAGTGAGACAAAACGTTGATTCTTTATTGAGTTTTGGGTTAATACTAAACCTAATATTAAATCCAACCTTTAACTAAAACAATTATAATAATTCTAAAACGAAATCTTGAAGAAGTTTGACTTTAAAATGGGGATATTAACCGCCACAAGTCGAGTTCGGAACTGAAATGTTTGGAATATATATATTCTTTATACCGACTTCTCGGAAGCAAGCAAGCTTTCACAGGGTAAGTAAAGTAGCTAGCTTGTTTTGGAGGAGGCGGTGAAACACAGCCCATGACAAGATAGCTCGTCTGCGTAGCGGTTTGGACGTACGGATACACGTAAGGACTGCCGATATGCTTACTATTAAAATTAATGTAAAAAGAAGTATGAAAATCATATTTTACTTAATTATCTCAATAATAATTATCTCAATAATAATTTTATGGCGATAAGCTGACGTCCCGCTAGCATTACCACTTCATGATAATTATAAATACTCCCCAAAGTTGATATGAGAATTATATTAATAAGTATTTATTCTCATGCCTTTTAAAAATATGGAAATTGTTGCTTTAGATCTAAACCCGTTTATCTGGGATAAACTTTGCTCAATAAATATGTATATGTAGGCCTATTGTTCATATGTATGTATAATATCATAAATTACTATATATATGTACATGTAGGTGAACAGCCAGGGTTTATTTCAATCGTAATATTTCGCTGCTTTTCACCGTTACCAAGCTAAACAAGAACCTTTAGCAAGGTCTGAACTATGATCAAGACCGTATTCAACGCGATTAAAGAGTTGTTTTAAAAATGTGCTGTTTTGCAAATTACATTTTACATACCCTGTTCCACTGGGTTTGGCAAGTTAGGTTAGTTTGTACATTTAATCAATGACCAAATCCCCTCGAAGCAGCGAAGTGCATTTTATACCTTTAATGTCAGGAGAGCAATAAATCCACGGTTGTCTGACCACGCAATCAATCCACGATGGTGTGACCACGCAATCAACCCATGGTTGTGTGAAAACAAAATCAATTCATCGTTGTGCGGCCACGCAATCGACCCATGATTTTGTGACCATGCCATCAATCGACGGCTGTGTGACCACGCAATCAATCCGCGGCTATGTAACTACACAATCAATCCACGGTTGCGTGACCACGCAATCAGTACATGGTTATGTGACCGCGCAATCAATCCACGGTGGTGTGACCTCGTAATCAATCTACGGTTGTGCTCGAGCACGCAATCAATCCACAATTATATGATCTCTTAATCAATCCATTATATATATGATCCCTTAATGAATCCACGGTTGTATTACCACGCAATCAATCCTCGGTGGTGTGACCACGCTATCAATTCCCGGTTGTGTGACCACGTAATCAATCCACGGTCTTGTTACAACGCAATTAATCCACGGTGGTATGACCTCGCAATCAATCTACGGTTGTACGACCAGGAAATCAATCGACGGTTTCGCGACCACACAATCAATCCACGATTATGTGACCACGCAATCAATCCATGGTTGTGTATCCACGCAATCAATCCCCAGTTGTGTGACCACACAATCAATCCAAGTTAGTGTGACCGCGCATGATCCACGGTTGTATAACCACGCAATCAATCCACGGTTGTGTGACCGCGCAATAAATCCACGGTTGTGTAACCACACAATTATTCCACGGTTGGGTGACCACACAATCATTCCACGGTTCTATGACCTCGTAATCAATCCCCGGTTGTATGACCACGCATCAATCCAGGATTATGTGACCCATAATCAATCCACGGTGGTGTGGCCTCGAAATCAATCCACGATTATGTGATCCCGCAATCAATCCACGGCTGTGTGACCCCGCAAACAATCCACGGTTGTGTGACCCCGCAAACAATTCATGGTGGTGTGACCTCGCAACCAATCCACTGTTGTATGACCACGCAATCAATCCACAGTTTTGTGACCATGACATCAATCGACAGTTGTGTGACCTCACAATCAATCCACTGTTGTATGACCACGCAATCAATCCACGGTATAGCCACCACTCAATCAATCTACAGTTTTATGAGCATGACATAAATCGACAGTTGTGTGACCACGCAATCAATCCACGGTTGTGTAACCAAGCAATCAATCCACGGTTGCGTGACCACGCAATCAATCCACGGTTGTGTGACCACGCAATCAATCCATCGTTGTGTGACCACGCAATCAATCCATCGTTGTGCAACCACGCAATCGATCCACAGTTGTGTGACCACGTAATTACTCCACGGTCTTGTGAGCATGCTATCAATCCATGCATGCGTGACGTTATTTAGCCTATTTGATTTTGGACAGATTGGAAAAGAATGCCTTGTTATATTATCAGAACTATACAATGCGCACAAACAGTATTCAGTCAATTGTACAACGCAAATTAAGAACGGTTGTATAAATCTTCTGAATAGAAAAGCTGTTCCCTCACAATATAAAAAGTTCTATATGCATACCTAAGTCAACTGAAAACTTGCATAGATAGACTTCATTGTTCCGTAATTGGATTTCATGAAAAATATTGGCATATTGAAATGATTGAATATGTAAATAAAGCGAAAACATATATAAAATGTGCGATTGTGTTCAGGTAGCTGAATGGTTTCTATCAGGAAACACCTGGTACAAACACCTGACGTTTTACTAAACGTTAGCACAGTGTTCATATCAAACAGTAATGGTATTGTGAAAAACATGCATGTTATTCGTTTCGGGACATTTATGAGCGAATAACAGAATAAAATAAGATAGAATTACTCATTATCAACATTCAGTGTGGCGGTATTTGGCAATATTTGCAATAAAACATATAATAAGAACCGTACGAAAACATTAATATATTAGTAGAATGATTTACAATCTTTGGTGTAGAGCGGTTCTAAAATTCTGACGTCCAAACTCCAACTTTCATTGGCCTGATATTTCATACCAAAAGGTCATTTAAAATGGTTAGGGGACTAATGTTGAAAATCTTTCTGGACGAACATATAGATTACAACACAATCTTGCAAATACGGAATAAACACATTTTTGTGTTTTTAAGTTTATTTTCAAGAAACCAATTTCAAATGTACCATTTTATAGTTTGTATTTCTTTGTTTTGAGCTTGACGTAGTTTGCCTGCAGTTACATCACAATGTTTAACACAGTTGAATAATTAATGATACATTGAATTCGTCCGGTCTTACATACATGCACATTGAAGATGTGATAGCTCTGGCCAACATTTCACATCAAAGATTTCTGATTTGCCAAGGAATGCTTTCGATCAGTGCCTGTATTGTTTATCGCGTGTTGCCCTTAACTCTCAAATATGTCAACAACGGAAATAGTTTAGAAGAGACGGGTCTTGGTAATGTGGCGGCCTAGATGTTGTCAGTTCAGTGCTAGGCTAGTGGTGACTTAGGTATTCCTTGCATATACTGGTACATGAATCCGTTGCCTCGTCTTACTAATAAAGGTATCCATGTCAACGCCGTGTCCTTGTCTGCAAGGAATTTCCTCGTCGATAATTTAACATATTGTTCACAACTGACTTCCAGTCATTCTCAAGATAATACAGTTGAAGGATTCCTTTGCAACCTACAACAAAACCCACTATTCATGTTATCCACATGAAGATGTTAAACTATATGTTAGTACGGTTGAGCCTTTGACCTAACATTGACCGGCAATTGTTACAAGAAACCAGGCTTGCATACGATCGACATACTGATGTCAGATCAAGGCGCATGTTTCTCTGCGCATTTTCCTCAATCTGACACCTGTATTACCCAAAAGAAGCTTTTAAAACTATACTACTTCAAACATTTGCCCATTTTCGTGGTGATTTCGCCAACCGCTGAGTCTCAATTCTTGTCAGTGTCTGACAAACCGTGTCCTGCTTCTGTTTTTTATTTTCAATCTACAAAGCTTCTAGTTACACTAAATCTGTCCAGATCACCGCAGTTCAGTCGATTAGGATTCATTAAGAATGTTTCTAATCTATGTGAAAGTTTAGGCATTTCTGCTACGTTTTAAAGTTTAAGATACTGTTGTTCTACTAGCTGTACTCTATGTAGGTGAGATCAGCAGGGGGTAATAATGGTACCTGACGTACATTTATGGAAATTGTATCAGAAATACCTTTGGTGATGACGGTTTTTACAAACTGACAAGAACAATTAATAGGGCATGTTTATCATCTGTCGGAAGAGGTAGACCGTGAGAACCACTTGTTGTATCAACGAAATGGTGCTTGTAGTATTATTGTAGTATTTTGCTGTTTTAAAACTTAGTTGGGTAGAGGCACCCAAATGTAACATAGCAGGAAAGGAGAAGCAGCAGCAATTGAATATAGAGGCTTTTAGTGGATGATAAACAAAGAAAATGCTAGAACAATATCAGTATTTTATTACCGCATAAAAATTATACTTCATTTCAGTGTAATAACACTTTTAATATTACTGTCTCTGACCCTGCGGTGACGTTCACTCTTTCAGTTTGACAGATTAAAAGGATGACCTCAGCGTAGCTTGTACCACTTCAAACACACACAAGGAATTAAGGAAGTGATCTGGGAAACTATATTAGTTATTTAAACATTAATTTCAGTAAGTCCGAGAATATGAAGTGATGGATAATACAACAAGGGAGCAGGTAGAAAATTATTTTCTCTTACACTATCAATCAGTCAATTAAATGTTCCACCTGTTAAAGGAATGGTTGACTCGAGAAACGAAGCTAAGCATTGAATAGAGCCTGACATTTGCTATCAATTAATGCTAATTTAGTATTTTGCGATTTGTTTTACAAATCTTAATCACTATCGATTTGTTTATTTGTTTGATTGGGGTTTAACGTCGTACGCGAGGGTATTTCACTTATATGACGACGGATTATCCACTTCATACGACTCTTTGCTGAATTCCGGTGGAAAACCGAATGAAAATGCCATATCGTGTGACCCACTCATATACCTGATGGTCGATAGACGGACTGAATCCCTTGGACGGTAA
This sequence comes from Mopalia kennerleyi, assembly GCA_034783855.1. NCBI lineage: Eukaryota > Metazoa > Mollusca > Polyplacophora > Chitonida > Mopaliidae > Mopalia > Mopalia kennerleyi. The sequence continues at coordinate 2,464 of JAVFBX010241149.1, read as the reverse complement.
ATCGAAGTAGGATTAGTAAGCACACACGCTACCACTAAACCAGGGCCCTTATTCACTATCGAAAGTAAGGTTGTCCATAACAACGTAAATAATACTATGGGGCAGACATTTTAACAATGGCGGCTGGAGGTGTGTCGCTTGACCAATCAGCAAATCACATTGCTGCGCATGTCTGGGTGAGTTACCGTAATAAAATACACTTCGCTACTTAACATATTGCTCGGGTGTACAGGACACATTGATCCGGTCTACCACAAGGAAGTAGCCATCCATTTTGCGCCTTTTTTTGAAGAGTCCTTCGGTTGCTCATGGCGGCGCGGACAAATATGTTTGAAAGTAACAGCTTTTAAAATTTATTTTGATGTCTTATTTTGTATGGGAGTGTTAACATTAAATGTCCACAAATACCCACTCATTCACTATTTAAGCCTATATTTGTTAATTAAATTGTCTTTCCCTTTAACGTAATAACAAAGTAGTCCATTAGCAATGTCCCCAACTGTATAACTATTTAACTATACATTGTCGCCACAAGTAAAGCGAGAAAATGGATTGGTCATCTGTTTTAGAATTAAAAAATAAGGTACCGTCACATGCATTGGATTAGAAACCGTGCTAATCTAAGAAAACATCCGGCAACTGTGAGTCTCCTTTAGTTCAACAGTAGCCAACAGTACTTTATGTTATTGATATTAAACGGGTATTCTTTACATGTATTACCATCACAAGCTCAATAAAACAATCTGACGGCATGTTTTAGAATTACCATGGAATTCCTTATCAAACACAGAGCAACTGAATCGTTTTAGCATGTATATCAAGTGACAACCAAACCATAGTGTTCTCTTTGTGTAAACAATAAAGAGATGGATGATAAGAACGTATGCAGTTTCAACTAACGCGAATAGAGACTATTGTCTCCGGGAATCACTCAGCCGTTTATGGATTTGTTGGGTAAATACAGACAAAAGTCTATTCATATTCAGCCCACTGACGATTTTTAGTTTATTTTAGTATGGAAGCGGTAATGACATCATGTTGTTGGAGCAATGATCGAACAACAGTTGTACACATCATAGTGCATGTTACGTTTTGTGTCTCGAGTATTGGGATACATACAGTATGCGTTGTTCAGCATAATAGTGGTTGGATAGACACTTTAGCTTACAACCTGAATGATTCAGTTGCTTTGTTCTTACAATTAATATAGTCAGTACCTCGGCTGAAATAATCAGAGATAGATTGAGTATTAGTTTATGAATATGCCAGTCGTATGCAACAGTGAAGGGAATGTCAGAAAAGGATCAATATATCGAAACAGTATGAAAGTATAAAAAGATTTTCCAAAACGTACTGTTGGTATTGGATCTCTGATTTATAAAGGATATTATTGTATTTATAGCCTTAGCATATAAAAGTCATGTGACGTTTCTTTTCATCCCGACAAGGTTACGAACAATAAAGTAAATTTAATTTATCAGAACTTTTAGATTTCCTTACATATTCAATCTAATTTACGTGTTGACTGTGAAGTATTTGTAGCAGTCCTGCTGAGCTCATTTACAGAGTTTTGTAACAGTGCACAGGTCTGCCTACCCTTGAAGAAATTTTTGTGTATTTTTTTTTTCATTAATATTTTATTACCATTTTGTGTTACATAATAGTACAAAAATTCATTTTTGTGTGTATTTTGATGGCCTTTTGGCATATTTAATATAAATTATGTGTACAAAATACTCCAGAGTAAACCTGGTACATGTAAGCAAGTCTTAGTGCACGGCTCCTGGTCCCCAGCGTTCTACTGTTAATGTTTGAGGTTGATATGATTTAGGTATTCGTAATGAAAACAATATATATTCAGTCAAAAAAGAAACTTCCCACTTTAAATTTCTAAATATTTTCTGGAAAGTTAATACAAGAGATAATATAATTATACAATTCTGGATAACCACTTCTTGTTTTGTGAAAGAACACAACGTTTCAATACATATGCCCGTATCGTCATCAGGTGTAAATGGCTAAAGAAAACATAGGAGAGGTAGAAGCTATATACCAGTATAAAGTAGTTAAATGACCAAGATCACATGCCCTAGTGACCCCACTTCTAAATGTCGTTCAAAACTTACAAGTGATATTATTATTATTAGAGGTAAATGCGTTGTCAAAGACTTCATGATACACAGCAACTCCGACGTGCATAAGCATACAGTTCGTGCGATAAAGCATGTTTCTTTGTGTTCCTAGTCACGTGACCTTAGGAGACACGTGCAATTGAGCCCCTGTTAGCACAGTAGAGTGACATCTCGGAAAAAAGTTCTTATAGTAAATTATCCGTTGATTTGCAATGCCACGACGGTCAAACATTCGACTTGAACGTGCCATTGGCAGGCTGAATACAGGAACGTCGGTCACTGACGTTGCCAGGGTTATGGGATGTAGTCGACGGACTATCCATGATCTTCGG